>CABFVX010009547.1:0-17905 GCA_902151425.1 Timema shepardi
TGGTCAAAAAGATATTTTGTCAACACTGGCGGACGTGATGAAGAGAGGCCAGCCAATCCAAGCTTGATCGATGGTGTACGTGCTGATTTTTATCCATCGAAGTGGCTGATGTGACGTCACTGACATATATGGACCCCCCTTTTTCAACCCCAGGTGACTATAAACACTATTTAAGCTCGTTTATTCTGAAGACGTATTGACTATTAAATTGGACGCCTTCAGGAGAAGTCATGTCCTAGAATTTTGTATTAGACGCTGTCATGATAAGTCCGGTCCTGGACTTGGACGTTTTCAAAATGTTTTCGTTTTCTATATCTATTTATTTCATCGATATTATTTTAATAGACTTGAACTATGGCTTGTTCAATTTTGAAATTAAAGTAACGTATTTATTGGAATAAACCCGAATAGGCAGCGTAAACTATTTGCTAAAATTAATATTGTTTATAATACTAAATTTGGTAATGAGACACCTAATTCTTTTTGCCGCCAATTAGGCGCTAGAGTTAGTGAGGTCACTGAATATATTAGATTGCCATGTTTTTGAACTAATTTTTGCTAGAAGTATTTTATTTGAATTTTCTGAATTTAGCTGTTAATATAAACTCATCTTTTGACGAGGTTTTCTTATTTTGAATTGTTTGGTAAAGTAACGTACAATTTTGCTGATGGATTGATTTTGACTTTGAATACTATACAAATTATTTAAATTGAATTTAATTGTGATTTATATAGACTTCATTTGTATGTTATATAATTTTTATTAACAAGTAGGGATCTTGTTAACGTCCGTAGTTGTGTCTACATTTAATCGTCCCGCGGGAGTTTGAACTATGGCCGGTAAGCCAAACTCTTGTGCTCCTCGAAATATCCATAGGATATTAAATTTAACTTACCTTTTTTGTCTGTAATCATTATTATTATTATTAGCACCGCGTCTTACTACCCGTTCGGGTTATACGCACTTACGCTAATGTGTAATGGTAGGGTGATTGTGAGATGAAATGAAGGACCTACAGTTTAACGTGGAATCCGAACCACGGTGGAGACCTGGCATTCCTTGTCTGTAATCAATGTAGCGTAGCAGACAACTTTTGTACCAATTTCTGTTATACCCATTAGGCTCTTTTTGTAGTCAATAAAAATATCTGACTAAACATGTATAAGGTAATTTGCTGGGATAGTCAACACTTCAGGTTGTTTTGTCAATATTCACTGTAAATCGTGTAGATAAATAAATAAAATAGAATAAAAATACCTCCACACATGATTGCGAAATAGTTTGCATAGCCCATGGCTGGAGTTAGAGAAAGCCTTAAGTTCTTAAATTATTTCTAGACTGTTGGGAAGGAATGATTGGGGAGGCGTTTTGTCTCTATGCAATGTCCAAATGGTTTGATCAACTATATTAATTTCACATTGTTATTCCCTTCCTGATAAAATCAATTTTGTAACATACTTAAACAATTAATTATCCTTGGTCTCATTAATATATGAGTTGGATTTTTTTATTTTTTTTTAGCTGTTAAAGATTTAACCACGCCAAACATAATTTTGGCAGCAGTGTTACCAACCATTGATTCTACATGATAACACAAAGAAAGTCTCCCCTTTTTCAAAATCTTAATTACTGTGAATAGTTAATTATGAAATTATTAATGATTAATTATTTTATTCCACACATGTAGTGCAAATAACAAATTAAATTTAAAAGATTTGTACTTTATTTTAAAGAGGCTGGGTTAAAAATAACTTATATAATTTAAGGACCCCAATCCTGATTAAAAATATTTTATATTATTTCCTAGTGGACAAAAAAAAAGATATTTGATCAAATCTTAATCCATTGGTCATATCTTAGTTGTAAAAGTGAATTAATTTGTTTATTCGAATGTAACATTTCATTGCATAATGTTACAATAGGCCCCGCCCCATGCTGATGTTAACGCATATATCTCAGTAAATCATACTACCCGCTCCAATAATTACGACACCATTTGGATCCCTACCATGGTAAACTTCTCTGTTGTAGTTCACGTAGGTTAATAAGACATGATAAAACAATGCTGAACAATATATTTCACTACATAATCCAATTCAATATTAATAGTCTGTTCATGTACTTACCTATTGAACCGGCTTACACTAGTAACCTGCAAGGCTGGCCTACACCTGGCGTCCTAAAGTGACGAGTGGGTCAAGCGAGATACGATGTGTCAAACAAGACGTCCCGGCACTCCGATTCTACTGGCGAGTAATGAGCCGTGCAACTTTGAAGACAACTAGAGAATATCTATTCACCTGGCCTCTGATGGTAGGATGATGAACTACCTTCAAAATATCGGATGGTTGAAGAAATAGGCTGAAATTCCGATGGAGCTGTATCAACTAAGGTGTACGCGACTTTTTGAAGACATCGTTGACGTCACCCAGCGTGTGTTTGGTTCTCCCACCTTCCCTCCCTTGCAACGAAACCCTACTATATAATGGGCTGCGCAAGTATGCCAAAATTGAGTATCATGATAACTACGATCGACGACGGACCATTGTCTTCGACCTGGACAGTGGCAGGATAAAAATGCATATTGTATCGGAATCGTAAATATGGCGATTCGCATAGTGGACTATGATTTATTTTAAACTCTTAGTTTTTTGTATATAAAACTTTAAAATTCTTTTTCTAAATCTAACTATCTTAATATGATAATTCTATATAAAGTTAAACTTTACATTTTGTATGTCGCCACTCTGGGCGCTAGAGTCTTTTTGGGGAATTAAATCATGTAGATAGCCACAATTATTAACTGTTTGAAAGTTTGAACGAGTTAAATTTAATATGTTTGAAATTGTGGATAATGGTATTTATATATTCTAAACATCGAGGTAACATTTATTATATTGCTTCCATATTGAATTATCGTAAAGTAAAGTAACTATTATTATTATTGTATTAAAGATGAATTTAATTAGCCATTGCTCATTTAATAATCTTTTTCCGAAGTATGTCCTAATAGGACATTTACATTATTGTTTATTGATGGGAATATTGTTTAGGTTACTAGTTCTGAGTCAGGATCAGATAGTCCCGGGGGAGTTTAACTTACGTCTGTTAGATAAACTCTCGCGTTATGTAAACTCCGTTGTAATTGTTTTACTGGTTAAAGTAACGTAACTTAAAGTTTCATTCTTTGTATATAAAGAAACGTTTGTAACAGTTTCAAGGTGCCCATTAGGCCCTTGTATAAATATATTGTATTAAATTCAATCCGTAATGTTGTTGTGTCTCACATAGAATGAACCATCAGAATAGTGATTGGATTTCAAGTTTGTTTCTTTCTAGTAATTATACCTGCGCCACTTTGATGATATAAAGCAGTTGTTGTCATTAAGATTGGTTTTCAACATAACTCATTATGATATAATGAGACCATGTACTGTTTTCTGCGCTCTTGTTATTGTATTGAATAAACCGCTCAAATTGTTGATTTTAAGTATTGCTAATAATTTCCCTTGTCACTTGCTCCTTATATTCACCCCCTCCCTTTTATTATATTCACTGGTCGTGTAGTAAAATGATTCAGAGGGGGTGTAACACAAAGCTATTATGACTGTCTATAACATTGTGGGACCATAGTTCGATTCCATACTTTATTTAATGTTACCGCAACGGCCACACAATAACTATTAGTACAAAGTTTGCTAAATACTTTGAATGAAATTAAGATTTATGTTGATTATAATTTTCTAATAAATTTAATGTATAACGTTAAATGTTGTTCTTTTTTTGTCAAATCTGTTGTTTTTTTGTTGCTAAATCAATTCTGGAAATCCAAACAATAATATTGGTTATGTCGTCAGCAAGTATTAATATACTAACAAAGCGAGGAGGTTTAAATAAATGAAAAACAAGGAGAAATATTGTTTTTAGTTTACGAGCTTAAAAAGACTTTACATGATATATCTGCTTTTTTTAAAGGTTTGGAATGTAAATATCTATAAGTAAAAAAACATTGTAGCTTTGTACTGTTTTTAAGAATGTCTCATTAGCCAAGGATACCTGGGACTTCACTCACCGATTGAGATGAATCTATTTCTATTCATTAGGATGTCTGCTAAAGGAGGATCTCGCATACATACAGTCAGGGTTTGAGTTTCCGTTAAAGATACGGTCGGATTTATTTATATCTGAAACTTAGGATCTCTGGAACCACTTAACCGATTGCGTTGTAGTTTTTCTTTTTTGGTAGGATATTAATCAGTTATGTTTCAGCATGATAAATCAGGTGTTTTTCTCCAGATTCACTTTTGAACATGATTTCCTGCTACTGTTCAAAAGGTTGTGGCCAAATGAGTGCCTATAGAAAAATAGGTTCATACTGTTCAGCAATTTGTGGTAATTGTCCTGGTAATTCCTGCATCAATGCTACACTAGATGAAGACTCTTTAGGTGGACCAGAAGAAGAAATCAGTGTAGAGGAATTCAATAAAGTCCATAAATTAAGCCCATTAATTTCTTACCAGAAGATTTGTATTTTCAACCTCAGGAACAAGTTTAAACAGAAGTACAGGACGAAAAAGAACATCAACGAAACAAGAAGACAACGAGGAGGAGGAAGAAGAAACATAATTCATAGAATGTGGTCAAATCGTGGATTAGGCCTTCAGGGGATACTACGTTAGAAGAAAAAGACGCTCCTTGTATTCTACCTCGAAGGTGGTGTAGAAAAGTGTACCAGTAGTACAGTAATATTATAGGTGTCTAGGTTTTATAATCCGTAATATGTGAAAATAGTAGCATATAAGAAAAATAAGTATTGAACTTTTTTGTAGGGAATTTTCTAATCTACATATTTGAATAGTAACCTTTTAATCATAGAACAAATAGATAAGGTGATATTGACTTAAAACCTATTTTTGAGACTCATTACGGGCTGTAAAAATCTTTCTCTACAATTAATTAATGAGGACTTTTAATATATTATTTATAACTACTACATGAAAATGTTTACCAAAATTCAGCTAGCTTGGAACTAATCCGTAAGAAACCACTAAAGTCACTGGACTATATTTAGTCAAATGTAAGGAAAGAAGCAATTTAGAGGTAGTACACCCTCATTTGCGTGGAACAAGAGTGGGAAACCAATTGGGGAAAATCACCTTTAGTAGATCCGATTGGAGTTCGAACCCTGATCTCTCCATCTTCAACAGGCCAGTCTAACACAAGAATGACGCCTTAGACCATCCAGTCACTGTATAATATTAAAAAATAGGGTTTATTGTTTGACTCATTTAGCTCTTATCTTACATCATTAAAAATTGGCCAGAAGTCAGAGGATTGATTTCAAGTTATAAACCATGGTAATACATTAGAGATGCTTTGTCGTGCAATTTGTACAAAGAACACTGTATGAAATAAGATTTATACTTGTAATACTAACAAATTAATGTTAAGACACTTTGACAGTCTCATCCAATAAACAAAGTCCTAATATATTTCAATTTAATTTTTGATTACAATATTGTTGAACAATATCACTGGAAATAAATAGTTTTATTTTTTTGCGGTATAAACGTCCACTTTCTGAACTGACTGATTATATCAACACAGGAGAATTTCTATGAGTAAGAGCGATAGACTATACCAATTTTACCGGGGTGGTATTTTCACTCACCTCCCAGGGTTCTTAAACATACCACAATCGACCAGGGACTAACTTCCCCCCTGGAGGAAGTTGCGTTAGTGATTTAGTTTAGCTTATAGTGTATTGGCTGAGTTTTGACAACTATTAATCTACAATGGTTAAAAGATGGTTCTTTGTAATCTTCAATAAAAATATAAATATAGCAGAACGTCGATAATTCGGACTAATTGGGTATCGACCCAGTCCTGATTAAATACAGTCTCTATATTAAAAATAAAAAATACACATGGACGGGATACTTACGAAAATTCATTGTTAAGGTAGAAACATTTTCACTAAATTGTTCTTTGTTCCTAAATATCACAAATCCTGGAGATATAATAAGGCACATCTAACAACTGCAAGTGTTTACAATTATTTTTTATAAACAAGTGCTGAGGTGCGTTTTTTGACGGCCATGTTTCTAATATTGATACCACTGTGGTTATTTTTACAAATACCTTTTCATTGGTGATCCGGACTGTCGACGATCCGGATTTTTGACGTCCAAATTATCGACGCTCTACTGTATTTTAATTGGTTGGAGAAAACTGGCAATGTGTCTAAACATTTTGTTTTTACTGTACATCTTAGTATTCGTTCAGCGTACACGCATAGATTAAGTTCGCTAATAAAATACAATTTTAGAGTGAATGTACTCGCATTTGCGTGGGGCGAGAGAGTAAAATTATTTATGAGAATAAAACTCACGTTATTCGATCGGAACTTAAACCCAGATCTCCTACAATCTTACACGACAGTAACACGTTTGACCATGTGATTTGCGATGCGGGTTAATATTGATTCCTTTTTAGCACCGTATCTTACTACCCGTTCGGGTTGTACGCCAATGTACTAATTAAAATGTGTTAGGAACTAAGGTTTTAATCGAGAGGAAATGCACTTGCATTTGCGTGAAGGGAGACTGGAAGACAATTTAAGAAAAGTATCTTCAGTGCACCCGATCGGGATCGAGCCCCAATCTTCCTGTTTATGACAAACTAGTCCAATACGAGAATAGCGCGTTAGACCATGCTGCCACTGAATAGAGTTAACACTGATTTATAAAAATAGAACACGATGCATCGTCATTAATTATATACCGTGGTAGACGATATACCGTTGTAATAAGTTATTAATATTTTGAGAAACTTCACGAGTACAATTATTATTATTATTATTATTATTATTATTATTATTTAGCAACGCGTCTTAATACCCGTTCGGGCTATACGCTTTAAGTACTAATTACGCTAATGGATTAGGAATTGGGAAGATTGAATTAGAGGAAGTGAACCCGCATTTGCGTGGAGAGAGAGATAGTGGAAAACCATTTAGGAAAACCACCCCCAGTTCACCCGGCCGAGATTAGAACTTTGATCTCCCCGTCCTCAACAGTCGAGCTCAACACGACTAGCGCGTTAGCCAACTACGCCACCGTGGTGGGTTCCATTAGTACAAGAACAGTGGTTTATAAACAATGTCAATTATTGTAATTAATATTTTAGAGATTATCATTCTGTAATGCAAACTCTGAATGAAGTAAAAAGACAAATGTTGGTGTACGGCACAGTAATTTAATTCCATTTTCAAATGAATATGGAGATTAATAGTAAAACATGGTGAGTTGAGTGACAGAACAATAACACTTTGGTAATTACTGTGTTGGTTGTGTGAGTTGTGTACGGACAAGAATTTTGGGGAGTTACACCAATAATTGAAATAATATGTTTAGTGACAGAACAATAACACTTTGGTAATTACTGTGTTGGTTGTGTGAGTTGTGTACGGACAAGAATTTAGCGGCAGGTACATCAATAATCGAAATAATATGTTTAGTGACAGAACAATAACACTTTGGTAATTACTGTGTTGGTTGTGTGAGTTGTGTACGGACGAGAATTTAGCGGCAGGTACATCAATAACCGAAATAATAATATGTTTTGTTAGAGAAAAATAACACTTTGGTAGCAACGGTGAAGGCTTGAGTTCTGTAGAGACGAAAATTTTGCGGGAGGTACATCAAAAACCGAAATAAGTATACATCAATATAAATAAATTATTAAAAATCAGCACTTAGTGCTCGCTATTCTTAAAGAATAGTTTATATGCCGGCACATAGGGGTCGCCGGCCTCCGTCTCAAACACCCTGCGTGGAGCCACCGGCCGGAAAAACGGCTTCCTCGGTGGTGCTCCAGCCGGAAAGAAGAGCTTGTATGCCGGCACATAGGGGTCGCCGGCCTCCGTCTCAAACACCCTGCGTGGAGCCACCGGCCGGAAAAACGGCTTCCTCGGTGGTGCTCCAGCCGGAAAGAAGAGCTTGTATGCCGGCACATAGGGGTCACGGGCCTCCGGCTTAAAAACCCCGCATGGAGCCATCGGCCGGAAAAACGGCTTCTTCGGTGGTGCTCCAGCCGGCTCTTTCGGGAAGAGCTTATATGCCGGCACATAGGGCGCGTCGTTTGGTGGGTCTTCTGACCGGAGGGGAGTCACCTTCCGCGATTGTTTGATCCTCGGCGCTTTAACTCGCAGTGTTGGAGTGGCTGGGCAAGTAGCACGCCGGACATTATGTGCTGAAACCAATATAAATATTACTGACATAAAATATTCACGGTAGGTTTCGAAATGTTAGTAGCTAACAGTGATTTTCAATAAACTTTACCAACCATGTTACTCCATTATATTTAATTTAAATTAGTTGAAAAATACACCTGAACACGGGAATTGAGCCCGAGACCTTTGGTTTAGGGCACGGATGCTCTACCATTGAGCTACCCAGGATTAATCCCACGTTTCGGCTCATTCTTCACTCATAGTTGAAGACCGAGTCTGTGATGGACGTGTGGAATCGTCAGCTACATTTGAGAGACCAATACTATGTGAGCGATCATACTTGAATCATCTGCCACTTGAAAGGACTGCTATGTAGCCAAGTATGCAATACAAGAGTTTAATTTTACAATGATTCTCAGATTGTGTGTTGATATGGATATACTGGTTTTCCCAAATGTATTGAACCAAATTTCATATAACTACATATAAAGTAAGCAACAGTCTCACCTCGTGGGTTCCCATGTCCGACATGTTTGTGGTCGGTTAAGTAATTCCCGGCCACTCTCAGGAGTTCCTTGAACCACCTGGAACCTAATAGTGCCAGTAGGAAGAGAATAAGTAAGTCTAACAAATTCATGTTGACAATATTAGCTTTTTTATAAAACAATCGTAGTGCACACGTCAATGAAATATTTCAATGGAAGTATGGTCTATTTCAATAATTTCCAGGGAAACGAACGAGCATTATTGGGTCGATTGTAAGAGTAATTTTATTGTTGGAGTTTCTTAAAACAAATGTTAGATTTATTTTAACTCTAAATAATACACATATAATGTTAATAAAATACGATTTTATATATTGTAAGAATTTTAATTCTGTCAATTTATATGTTTAGTTAGTTTTAATTGATTCTTAATTGTTTATTTATTTTGACGCGACTAGCAGGCCATGCAGCGAGATGTCTTACTACATTTAATTAATTCTCGTTATATTAATTTTAAAATTATTGTTTTCAACGGACATGGCCTTGCATCTGGGATTCCGAAAACGACACAGACTTGTACAAATTCTTTGGAGTAAAAAGGTGATAATGTCAAGTTTTATTAGTGCCAATGTAACAATACAATCTTCGTATTGTACAATTACTACCCCACCCAACCTGATATTACACGTTCAATCGCTTAAAGCATACTACCCGCTCCAAAATTAACCTCGGCGCATCCTACAATAGTAAACTTCACTATTGTAGCCCAAGGTAGCCCCAACAATCATACATCAAATTAGCGTTCTTAAATATTCATTATCAAGTGTCTACTTAATATACTGTTCCTCACGTACTTTCCGATCTTCAAGCTGGCCTCACTACATTACTACCAAGTCAAAACCACCAATGTAGAAGCGTGGGGCGACAACGACTCGAGAAGTCCGTATTCGACGATCTATCCGGCCCGAGAATAATATCAACACTGGGCGCCAAATCAACAAGCCCTGTATTGCCCCCCTGGCGGAGGGATAAGGGAACCCTCGCCGGACATCGGATGTTTCCTACGTCGGTCAAAGATATGGACTATGAATTATCATAAACAACTGCATTGCGACGATAGACATCCAATCAGCGACCAGGAAGATTTGTGAAACTACACCATGATGACGTAATGATTTGTTACTGCGTGATTGACTAGTATGTGAAACCGCCCGCCCCCCCCCCCTTTTTCTTGTTTTCTAGACTCAATATATAGGTGAATGTAGATTGTATAATATAGAGCATTATGGAAGAACTTTTGGGATAGAGCGGACGATGTATCGAGGTCATGGAGGAGGGATCAGAGAAAACATTACGTTTGATATAAATTAATTTATGTTTTTAGAATAGACTATTTATTGGGATCATGGATGAGGGACCAATGGAGTAAATTATTAGATGGTTGAGTCAAGGCCATGGAGAAATCGCGTCTGACATTATATATTTTCATTTTATATAGCAAACTTTGTTTTCGGGTCATGTAGCTCAAACTTGTAATGTAAATAGTCAAATCTTTGAGTCAACGCAATGGAGATATTTCGTTCGGTATATGTTAATTTAATATGTAGGACTGACCTTGTATTAGCGTATTGTGAGATAGACCTGTTTTCTCTTAATTGTAAATAGTCATAACCCAGGCAGCGTAATGGAGAAGTTACGTTTCATATAACTGTTCGGGGTGTTAGAGAACATATATAGATAATATGGAAATATCAAGAATGTCTTTGTTAGTTATTATCTTATTGTTCTATAACCGTTTGACATAACATTTTTAGATTAAAGTTAACTGTTATCTGGCGGCGCAACTTCTTGCGTTTGATTCTCTACTTCATGGATTACACCCATGAATTATCCTTGTGACTAATGGAAACTTTGAATTGAGGTAATTAGAAGGACACGAGATGTCACACAGTATTCTTGTGCAGTAAATCCGATACACCTATTCAGGGTTATCAATCGGCTTATTTATATTTATACTCATTTTTGTGTAACAATTTATGAAACACCTTAAGTCCTGTTATTGTGAAGGTACAGCGTATGATGCAATGTTTTCTTTTACAGTAGTAGCTATTGGAAGTTTTTTGAATTAAGGCCACACTTTCCTTTGTTTGTTTTCTGCTTTGAGCAAATTAAAATATTATTGATTTAAAACTCTGCTCTTTTTCCGTTGTCATTTATAAAATGTACGTTAACATCCTTCCTATCCTGTAGTTTTAGGGGCCTTACCTATAGGATCGGAGGCGGGGGTGAAATACCAATTACACAAAAAGGTGTTCTAAACGACAGTAAAAGATGGCACAACGACTTGGGACAGCTTTAATAATTACCTCCAGACCACGGCTATCACTTACAAGTGAGTTTGTCTGATCCACTAACATTTTCAACGTAGAAGACACTACAAGACTCCATTAACATGAGGTGATATCAACTTCAATTTTAGTCGTGATTCATCCATTGTTTTCTACTTCAATTTCACTTCATTCACCTTTTAGAATCTATTGCTCCAAATTCAAAGAATAATATTAATTTCAACTTAGTACACCAAAAGTAGAATTTTCTTTTAAACGTATTATTCTTTTTCAACAATTGACTCTGTAAATGAAACTTTTTGCCAGAGTAATGATTTCGACAAAATGCAATGACCTTATTTAGAATTTATTGTTTTAGTGTCCAACGACCAACGTAATTGAGGAAATTGACTATAAATGTATATATTATATATATTTAAGGATTTCAAATTGTTTTATTAAATATTGGTATGTTTAATAAATTCGTTTAAATATGACTAAACAGATTTATTTTATTTTCGTTTGTTATAACGTATACCCAAACCAAATAAAATCGCGCGTTCACTCTGAATAATATTGACATTGATCATATTATATAGAATTTAATTTTAAATTGGTATTTTAAGATACATCTATTAAACAGAGCTATTAGAATCTTAAATTTTACTAAAATTATATATATATATATATATTCTCCAATTCATCTTCATTTTGTTGTACATTTATATCTTAGATTCATTTTTAACTATCATCTTTCGTGTTTTGTATTGTTATCTTTCAAAGAGTCACTACATATTTAGCTGTCTCACCTACAATCAGTTCTCGGGGATGCTGATTTCAGAGGCCGGTATTGTTGTATTCAAGGTGAGTCCATTGTTGACTAGGTACAGTAAAGGTATATATTTTTTCCCAACATGGACCGAAGGTCCTGATAGAGTCTCGTGATCGATTTTATTTATTATTATTGTTATTTTAAGTTTCACCCTGAAATAGTAAGTTTCCTTCTTGTTAGATGTAAATGTTAGTTTTGAACCCAAAGTATTGTATTCATTTTAAATCTGAGCTAACCCACCATTATTTTATTATTTATTTTATGTATTGTTTATTTAATTACGTCACTGGACATAAAGTTAATAAATAAGATAGATGCCTTTTTTTTAAATATATATTTCCCTTTCTTTCCTATAAAATACTTTATACTCATTATTATTATAAACATAGTGAAGTTTATTTTATTTTATTTACAAGATATAGTCCAGCAAGTACTTAACTCTAAATGATACAAAATTTAATATTTTGACACTAGACCTAAATTTATATAGATATAGTCCAATTAAGCTAACATTATATTTTAATTCAATGTCTTAGTCTCGGCATTGTAATCGTTTATTTATCTTGTATTTACTCGAAACTATAAAATAGAGTGTATTATTATCGTAGCACGTATCGGTGGTCACGCAGAATAGACGTTAAGATCGTTTAGCTTGGTTTGATGGGTCGTTTCGAGCTAATAGCCCGGACGGGTGTATTGAGAGTGATTTTGGATTAAGTGTCTCCTATTTCTCGCCATCCTTACAATAGCTTACATTATACACAAGCTGTGGTTCGAATTACGAAATTAACGATGATTAAAGCAGCCAACAAATTACTCCACAACCAATTATATATCTATTAATGTTATTTCAAGGGTAAAAGACACGAAATTACCAACATCTTCGTCTAGACCAGGGGTCAGCAAGCCAGTGGGCCACATGAGGCCCACACGTACACTTTTGGCAGCCCATAAAGGGTTGACCATCCTTACATAGCAGATGGCTCGTATTATTGTTACAACTTATTTTTATACACCTGTAAAATTTTATGAATAAAATAATAATAACTAGAAATGTGCGAAGCATCGAAATCTCGAATATTTTCGAATAATTAATGGCCGCGTATTTGATTCGAAACTTTGAATAACAATCTCGAGTAATATAATCATAAGTGTTTATATTAAGCGTGTTTTACTGCTAATGAAGCAGGACAGTAGGTGTGAGCAAGCAGGTAGTCAGGTATTGCTCTTTGACTCAAAGTTACATACCCCTGTGTTTTGTTGTTCTATTAACATTTTGTTGCTGTTCATAATGGCTGTTTGTGTGTGTAGGTTTTCCACAATGTCCATCTTGAGACTTTTTGAAGAAGACTGTAAAAGTATCACGCAGTTATTACTTGGTGTTATTTGGTGCCCGGAAAGTTTTAGATGTTCGGCGAATTTGGATTTGCATCTATTGTATTTAAAATCACGAATGTGTTTAGAAATTCGAATTGAATGGTTTCCTCCTGTCTTGTCAATGTATGCAGCCTTACATTTACATGCCAATTTGTAGATAACACTTTTGGTATATTGGTTCTTAGAGTTGAGATTAGATTATAGATATTGTGGAATAGCCTACACACCCAAAACAGCTATTCTGAACAGCAACACAATTTTAAATGAGCAAACTAATTTTGAAAATCAATCACTTATTAACACAATTAGAAAATTACCTCAACACGTCAAATTAAAAAGTAATCACCATTCCCAATATTATAGCTATTCCTCCATCAGAATTAAAATCTATTCTAACCAAAGTCAAGAATAATAATACCTTAGATTCAAATGCCTAATTTTAATTCAATTCCCTAATTTTTGATAGAATAAACAATAATATATCTATCTATATTTACTCATCATATAAATTACACTCTATGTTACACTAGCAACACTATCTAATTTATCAATTATTTTATTTTATTTCATTTCTTCATATTGGTAGCTTACAACTAATTGTTGATCATCCAACAAAAAGTTTCATCCATTATAATAATTCAAAACTTCACAAACCTTCCGGCAGTATGTATTTTAAACAACTCATCGTCATCATAAATAAGGTAAATACAATCGTGTTAATTTAAGTGATTTTTATTTAAATTTTCTTATATTATCTTCTAATTTCTCTTTATTATTTACATTCCTAATGTTTATCTTTATTAAACTTACAATTTTACCAACCTCCAGACCATATTTCCCAATACATTGGTTTTTGCTAGACCTGAAGATGGTGTAACATAACACCGAAACATTTCGTTATGGAAGACCAAAGATCAAATAAGGAGAATGAAATAAAAGAATAAAAAATAAGATTTAATTCATTATTACAAATAGGTCAAATAATTGAATCTTTAAAAATATGTACAATTTTAGTTAGGCTGAAAATGTATGAAAATTGAATTTTTTTTAAATTTGGTAAAGGCTTGGTGCCAGTAACAAATGATGTTTTGTTTGTTTGTATTGTCTATAACAACATAAACAGCAAAGATAACAATTTTTAGGTAAGTTAATTATATTTATAAAATTTTGTCTTTTTTTTTTATGATTCTACCTCCAAGCTACACAAGTCTTTGTAATTCCTTTCATCAATTATTGCTTAAAATGGTTATTCGTAGTCCTTATTCATATTTTACTCTATATACTTATGTCTGCATCTAATATATTTCACTGTTGTATTATTATATAAGGTAAGTATTGTTTCCAGTGTAACATACCCTTTGTTACAGCACCACTGTGACCAACCTATGCCACAACAACAAGTGCTCGCATCTGTGCCTGCTAGTACCTGACGGGCATCGCTACCTCTGTCCAGATAATGCCAACTCTCACAGTACCGGCGAGGTCATCTGTGTGAGGCGCACGGATGCGTGTCTTGAATCGTCGCTTCCTTCCCCTTCGCTCTGATATGTGGAGGAGGTAACGATTACTAGTACAAGGTAAATACACGATAAGGAAATGAGAGGGATCATGTTGCTGAAACATAGAATAATACTTAGGTAACAGAAATAAATAAATTTATTATAAAATAAAAAAATGAGATAAAGGTTTACAATAGAAGAACAAGATTTAAAAGTTAAATATCGGGCACAGTAAATAGTGTTGGAAATATCAGTTCAGAATATCAATTATTAATTCAAAGCATTATTATTATTATTATTATTATTATTATTATTATTATATCTTACTATCCGTTCAGGTTATACGCACTTACGTTAATGTGTAATGGTAGGGTGATTGTGATATGAAATGAAGGACCTACAGTTTAACGTGGAATCCGAACCACGGTGGAGGCCTGGCACTCCCCACATTCACAAGATGATGTCAGAGGTGAAGGGAAGGGTTTGGTGATCAGATAAATCTGTGCCGCGACCGAGGATTGAACCCCGGCCGCCCGCACAGAAGTCTGACACCTTACCGACACTGTTAATTGTATTTGTTCTCCACGGTTGTAAAATCAAGGACATCCTTTGAGAGTTCCTACCTACATTTCACTACCATTATCTCATAGCCACGTCCTTGAAACCAAGAGATCATCAAAAGTTCAAATCTTCTCCAGAGAAATTAATGTGGATATATCATGGCTGACAATCCCACCTGGCTAGATGCCGTGTAAGATTCCTTCTAGCTAAGTACGTATTGCATAACCTGCAAGGACAACATGACCGGACAAAAGCTAACGATCACCAGGATTACCGTCAGAAAAGACAAGGATTACAGTCAGCGAAGACAAGGATTATCACGAACAAAGACAAGGATTACCGTCCATAAACCCAAGTATCTATCTAGATTAGGCACGGATTACCACGAGCAAAGACAAGAACTACCGTCCATAAACCCAAGTATCTATCTAGATTAGGCATGGATTACCGCGACCAAAGACAAGGATTACCGCCCATAAACCCACGTATCTATCTAGATTAGGCACGGATTACCACGAGCAAAGACAAGGATTACCGTCCATAAACCCAAGTATCTATCTAGATTGGGCACGGATTACCACGAGCAAAGACAAGAACTACCGTCCATAAACCCAAGTATCTATCTAGATTGGGCACGGATTACCGTGAGCAAAGACAAGGATTACCGCCCATAAACCCACGTATCTATCTAGATTAGGTACGTATACCGCCCATAAACCCAAGTTTCTGTCTAGATTAGGCACGGATTACCGCGAGCAAAGACAAGGATTACCACCCATAAACCCAAGTATCTATCTAGATTAGGCACGGATTACCACGAGCAAATACAAGGATTACCGCCCATAAACCCAAGTATATATCTAGATTGGGCACGGATTACCACGAGCAAAGACAAGGATTACCGCCCATAAACCCAAGTATCTATCTAGATTAGGCACGGATTACCACGAGCAAAGACAAGGATTACCGCCCATAAACCCAAGTAGCTATCTAGATTAGTCACGGATTACCACGAGCAAAGACAAGGATTACCGTCAATAAACCCAAGTATATATCTAGATTAGGCACGGATTACCACGAGCAAAGACAAGAACTACCGTCCATAAACCCAAGTATCTATCTAGATTGGGCACGGATTACCGCGACCAAAGACAAGGATTACCGCCCATAAACCCAAGTATCTATCTAGATTGGGCACAGATTACCGTGAGCAAAGACAAGGATTACCGCCCATAAACCCAAGTAGCTATCTAGATTAGTCACGGATTACCACGAGCAAAGACAAGAACTACCGTCCATAAACCCAAGTATCTATCTAGGTTAGGCACGGATTACCACGAGCAAAGACAAGGATTACCGCCCACAAACCCAAGTATATATCTAGATTAGGCACGGATTACCGTGAGCAAAGACATGGATTACCTTCCATAAACCCAAGTATCTATCTAGATTAGGCACGGATTACCACGAGCAAAGACAAGGATTACCGCCCATAAACCCAATTATCTATCTAGGTTAGGTACGTATACCACCCATAAACCCAAGTTTCTGTCTAGATTAGGCACGGATTACCACGAGAAAATTCAAATTATTATATTTTCTCGTCTTAACGGAGTTGTCAGCGCCCCTTGATGAACGCAGAAAATGCTGGAAACCCCCACTTGTCTAGTGGAGGAACAGGTCCCGTGCACAAATAGCCCAGTCACGTGACGTCATGAAACATTGCATGTCGTTTGTCAATTATGTGAACACTTAACAAATGGCCTAATAGTAACAAACTAAAAAGACATTGAAGTCATTTTGTTCAATTCATATTTACTTTCTACTTTTTCATAGCAATTAAAACATGAAAACAAGTTGTTCTAGCATAAAAAGTGCTTTTTTTAAAATAAAAAAATGTATGTTCATCCTTTAATCTGTCGACTCGATGTAACTTGGAAATAGAGAGTTTTGTAATTGTAATAAAATTAATAATTCATTAAACAGCATACGCAAGCTTCAGTTGACGTGATATTCCTCCGGGGAAAGTTCTCTTTAGCTATTTGTTTTTTATTTACTATCACGCTCATACTATTGGTTAAGAATCAAATAGCCAAAGCTATTATATTAATTTTGTTTTAGTACGGATTTAGCCTAAACTAGATATCATATTCTGAAAATTGAAAAATGACAACTGGACAATTAAATAGCTCAGTGGTTAGAGCATTGGCGTACTAAGCCAAAGGTCCCGCGTTCGATTCCCGTGTTCAGGTATCATTTTTAAATGTTCAGAATATCATATACTATTTGGTTTGTTCTCTTTCCACCAGGATCGCTGTTTTTGGATCAATCACCACCTTACTAGACTCACAGAGAGCATAAGATAGCAGGAGGTGTCTGTTATTTCCGTGGGCGCAGTTCAAATCTAAGTTGATTCATCCTTAATAAAAGTCCGGAGCGCAATTTGACTACGGGTTAGTGAAGATTATGAATGCACTAATTATTCTTCCTCTAGAGGTAACAAGACCTGGCACAATCCATCTTCCTGAACAAGGACTTCTAGAAGTAACAAGACCTGGCACAATCCATCTTCCTGAACAAGGACCTCTAG
>CABFVX010009548.1:0-16294 GCA_902151425.1 Timema shepardi
ATGTTTTTATTCTATTAAAAAGGCTCACAACAATAAAAATAATAAAACAAAATAAAATATTATCACTCTTGCACAGCCTTAAGGTCTACACTTTTGCAGTATTTATAATAAAAATAATTTTTGGACAAAATAAATAAAATATTGCTTCAGTATAAATTTAGTTTAATTTTCTACACAGAGTAATCTTGACAGTTCTAGATATTTGTCTTGAGCAGCTTGTAATTTTCCTGGAACATTTCCTTTTCATTAAAAAGTTTCTTAACAAATGCTACCAAGCTCATGTTAGATATTCAAGAATGGTCAATATTACTATGTGTAGAAATTAAACTTAATATATCTATTTTAGCAATATTCTATTTATTTTGGTCAGAAAATATTTTTACTATATTAACTTCAAGAATTCTGACATTGACCTTTCATCCCACCGTAAGGACAGTATTACTCTAGTCCACATCATGATAACATATTTACATAGATCACCTTGAAAAAAAAAGTAACACAAATAAAAACACATTTGATTTCTTTTAGTCATTTATTTCTTATCAATGTGCTATTAGTTTAAATTACAGTTTATAAAATTATATAAATATTAAAAAAAGTATTGTAAATTTATAAAAAAATATATGATAGATTTAATTATATTATTACCTTCTTACTTTAATCTAAAAGGCTTTATTCTTTGTCTAAAACCTCAAATTTTTAAAAATACGGTTTCGCTTGGCAAATTTATCATAGCCTGCACTCTTTGCTGTAATAGGAGGAAGGCTTATTGGGTTGGGAATGCTGACAACGGTAGGCTGTAGACCTTTCTTTTCTGTTAGTTTTTTATTGTATTTTATTTTGCTTTCATAATCAACATCATCAGCTTGAAGAGAAGGAATGGCATTGCATGGAGCCTCAGAAAGGTAACATTTAACTAATTGGCGTAGATATTTATTTTCTAATTCAAGTTTATCGTGCTCTTGCTTAAGGCTTGTTCTTGTCATATCTGCTTGTGCGACACAAAGCCAGAAATTCTTTAATTCTTTAAGGCTGTTTGTTGTATTCTTAATGAACTCTTCTTGAATTTTAATTTTGATGGTTGTGCCAGTCTCATTAATTGAATCATTCCCATCAATCTCTTTCTGATCATTTTCACAATCAATGTCATTTAAAGAGTCATTTTTATAATAACATGCCTTTTCTCTTAAAAATGGCAAAACCTTTTCTTTCTGCATCTCAAATTTGCGACATTTGGCAGCTAGTTTGAGGATTTTTTCTCTTTTTTCTACAAGTTTCTGTAAATGACTTGTAGTCATATTGCTTTGAATAGAAAGTAGTTTTAATCTTCTGTAATCATCTTCATGATGTTCTTTTAATTCGTCTCTTATTTTGCAATAATACTGTGTCAAGAACTTTCTCTGATACTTCAGATCCGAAACTTTTTCTTCATGATTTTCTTGAAGGTCAAAGTTATATTGCTCCATCTTATGAATAGTTTCATGCAAATAGTCCATTTTTATGGTTTGTCTTTTAAGAATTTGGGCATCTTGTTCATCTTTTTCTTTCATGTCCCTATATCTTTTTAAAGTCTCATCCACATTTGCATGGTACATTTCTAAAAAATCCATGTATTTTGCAAACATAGGATTCCATCTTAGAGTAAATGCTGAATCCAAATCTTTTTTATCTTCGTCATCCATTTGTTTCTCTATAAGCAGTATAGGCAGTTTCTCTTCGTCGATTAATCCCAACCATTGAGCATTTCGTTTTTCCATTTCATAATAAATCAAATTAAAATTATATTCTTCAGTATCATAGCTTTCCATTTGAGTCTTAATAAATTCCTTGTCTTGGTCCAAAATGCTGTTTAGCTTTGTTTTATAGTCTTGTTGCATTTCTTGAATGCGGCGTTGATACAAGTTTATGAAACCCTCAATTGTTTCAAGGTGAGCTCTGAAGTTTTTATGGTACTCCTCATCAATGGATTCAAGCTCGTCCAATAACAAGTTGGCAGACATATCCTTCATGTCAACTGTGTTATTAATTGTTTCCCAGAGCAGCTCAATAGACCTCTTAAGTTCCCCTGTCTTGAGTTTCGACATCAGCTCACCTGATTGGGGTGAACAAATCATGAGAAATTAAGTCACTTGTACTTTATAGTTCTTTGTAGTTGTATCAACACACATGTTAATGTCACATTAGCTAATTTTTCTGAAATACTAGTTTCATTATTTTGATTTCAAGCTAAAGTTTTAATTGATAACTTATTTATTATTATTAGCACCGCGTCTTACTACCCGTTCGGGTTATACACACTTACGCTCATGCGTAATGGTAGGGTGATTGTGAGATGAAATGGAGGACCTACAGTTTAACGTGGAATCCGAATCACAGTGGAGGCCTGGCATTCCCCACATTCACAAGATGTCTTGTCAGAGGTGAAGGAAGGGTTTGCTAATCAGATAAATCTTTGCCGGGACCGAGGATTGAACCCCGGCTGCCAGCATAGAAGTCTGACACCTTACCCCTAGACTGCCAGGTCACCGATAACTTACATAACTTAACCAGCAAAACACTTGGCGTTGCCTAGGGTAACCATGTAATACAATGTGTGGTTATCCAGTGTAACGCTTTACTTTGCTTCGAGCAGACAAAAAAAAAATAACTCTCCATTTTATTTCTTCCATCTACATTTTAAATAAATGTAAAAAAATCTAATACAACATTTAAAATTCCACCTTTGAAATACACAAACATGTGAACATGAGCTACTAATGTTTAAATTTCAGTCCTCTGCGTAAGGTAGATACAGCACAATGTTCATGACAGGCAAGCTCTTCATTTTATTAATATGTATTATTTGACTAACATACTTCTTACACACATTGGTGAACACACGCTAATATTCAAGCTAGTCTAATTTGGCTTGAAAGTGATTTCACATAAATTTACCTCCATGCACTTGTTGGTACCTTTCCTTTAAATAATATCCCTACCCAATTTGTTTAGTTAAAGGTACTGTTAGCATAAATGGGTAGTAAGATGCAAAACAAAATAATCTTTTTTCCACAAATTTAATTGATTATTGTTTGGGCACAATTTGAAGTGGGCTGGGTGTCAGAAAAATCGGTTAGCAAATAATTAAACTTGCATTATTTTTACTCAACTATGTTGTAAGTACGGTACATAAAAACAAGAAGTATGTGAATTATGTATATATTCCATTCACGGTAGGAATTGACTTCTGAAAGGTCTTTTTCCCTACCATAAATCTACTATATAGTAGGATATTGGTAGGAAAAAAGACCTTTCAGAGAGTAATTCCTACCGTGAATGGAATATACCTTAAGGCCTTTGATTTGAAACCAAACACTTTGCAACCTTTCTTAACACGTTTTCTTTTTTGGTAGATCTTATGATTTTTCATTGTGAAATCTTTTGACTTTTAAATGGAAATTGATAAAAATAAAGATGTGTGTGCGTGTGTTACTATTTCTATTATAGAAGACAGAAGAAAGGAAGAAGTTGTCACCTTTGTGCATTGGATTCTTTCCACATTTTTCCTCTTTCCCTAGGTGGGCTTTCTTCATTAAATTTACTCTTATTCGTTTATTTTCCCTTTTTCTTTATTTTTATCAATTTCCATTATTATAAAATTATAAAACCACTAGGCCACCTCATTTTTAAATATTTGACTCTTAAATTGTTAATATTAACTAATTCATAAAAAAAAAATTTGGTCAGGTACTGATCTAAATCGATAGCTTAATCTATATCTATTCATTGATGTCAATATGTATGTAATACTTTGTATTGTAATAATATTAATTATTCAAAATTTATTTACAAAATGTCATCAGTTGATAGATCAGATAAGAAATGACTAAAAATTGATAGCTATAGCTTATTACTAACCTATTAAATTTGTACACATCAATCAATCTATCTATCACATTGCTGAACTGAATTCTCATTTTACTCTCCCTATTTAGTACAGTTTTTTCAAACTATTACTGTACAGATTGTCATCAACATAGAAGTACCGGTCTTTGACACTGCGCCAATCTAACATTAACACTATCTATAATTTTCAAGAATATTAAGATATCTTAATTTTTCTATACACTTGGGTGTTTAGGAAGTTTTAGTTTACCTCTTCATGTAAACCCTGCATCACAGTTGATTCTGAATATTCAAGGTTTTGGAGGAGGGGAATGTTATTTAAGTGTCTGTGCATAGTGATTGTATCCATTATTATTAGTGAAATCATTAAAGTAAGTGATCATATTGATTACTTTTTAAGAACATAATAGAATATATTTCAAGAAGGATGCAATTATAAATGGATGGCACAAGATATCAAAAAATGACATTAAATATAACCTTCATAGAATGTATAATTTTTTTTAAAAGGGGTGTCAATTACTTGATACATAATAAACATGATATACCAGTTATTGACGTACCCTGCCAATGACTGGTACAACCACATTTTTATTTTTCGTCTTGCTACACATTGATAAAGCAAATGATATATACTCTATTGATGACTGTGTAGGAAATACAGTGGAGCGTCGTTAATCCGGATCGATCGGGACCGGGATCCATCCGGATTACTGAATTGTCCGGATTTTCAAATGTGCTTTCAATAACTGTATACATACGAATACGTGTGGTTTTTCTTTTATGTGGACCTTCTTCAGAATCTAGTTTTGAATCAAAGCATTGCAAACTGTCTTTCTTTGCTTTAATGTCACTGGAGATTGAAATTCCCACACCATATATTTTAGTGAGAGCTGCACCACTTTTCCCTTTAGACAGTCTTCATAGAATTTCTAACTTATCCTCTATAGATAAAAATGTATGTTTCCTTTCATTTGATAATGACAAGATTAACAAAGTAAGAATATGTTCCATTTTAACTCGCACACTAAAACGTCACAAGGCAACTATACGACTGCTGTAAAGTTTGTAAATTATAGCACAGAACTGAGCCGAGCACGTGACCAAAGAAAGCCTCCCCTACCTGCTCTCACCACTGATCCGGATTTGCGACACTCCGGATTTTTGACGTCCGGATTTCCGACGCTCTACTGTATATCATATTAGTAACTCCTGTCCGGTCTTTGACATGGGTGTCAACCATTGGGTTGAACAGGGTCAATAGCTGGTACACAATGTTTAGATATGGCAGTTAACATAAACTACTCTGGGTAGCAAATGGATAAAAAAAACATAGAAGAAGTGACAAAGGGTATACCGATGGCCACTGCAGCTAAGCAATTTGGAGTGGTTAGATTAACTTTGTATTACAAACTCGCTTTGCTCTATGGGGACTCCGCTACATCGATTACTGTTTTCAGGCTGTGGCCTGGGTCAAGGTTTTATCCAAGCCATATATTTCCCACTACCAGCTGGCTAAGCTTGTCGTATATTCATACACGTTATAATCTATCTTAAGACTAGGACAAGCACAGCATCCAATCACTGGACATTAATTCATCATTTTGAAGTTGGAAACCCACTTTTCACCAATAATAAGTTTTCGGCCATGCCAGGAATCGATCCCGGGACCCTTATCTCAGGCAGACACGCTACCAACTGAGCTAGGGTGTTTAAAATAAGACTAATAATTGATAAAACAAGTAAATATTGAGCTGTTCATTTTAAGTATTAGCTACATTAAGTATGGTCTAATATATTATATACCATTATATACTTGGGGCCACCCTGCTCATAACCTTCAACCTTTAAAATCAAAGTGTGTGTTTACTGTAACTATTCATATGCAGTTTAGTTAAATAATATTACTGCTGGGTCTTATTTACTTTGTTTCTTCATGATTTCTGTGAAGGCATGTTTCCCCATCTTCAGCTCCCTGGACAGATGATCCCTTTTCAGCTTTTGTGTGTGGTCTCTAGCCATTTTTAACCTCTCTGCATGTCTCTCTTCACGCAATTCACGTTTCTTTCTGGCACTCTCCAGTTTTGCTTCCTTCTCCGGATCTACCGGTGGATTCTTTTCTACTTCCCCGAATAAATTCATTATTTAGAAATAATTTATTTCTTGTAGAGTTTTGTATTTTAATGTTGCACTGGTGATTTAGTATAGCCACTGAACTTTTTTTTTTTAAATTTATTATAAGGGCTGGTGCCTTACATTTAATTTAAATTATGTTTTAATAAGTTCTGCAGCTTTAATTAAATTACTGTTCTATCTACTAGCAACTAAGCATTATATTTTCATTTCTAACCTTAATGAATCCTATACCTTCCCCATTTGACATCAACAATGGTCTTGCCATATCTCATAGAGTAAACATTACCAAAGCTAGGTTGAAGTCATTTTTCTCTCACCAAGGACAATTTTTACTTTAAAGTAGAATATTCTGTTTCATTTTTTATTTGAAAGTTTTTTCTATAGAAAAGTAATAGAAGTCCAACTAATATGATAATAATAATTACTGTTATCAATTTATTCAAGACTTGCTACATTAGTTAAATAAAATAGGCCCCTTGATTGCACTTACGAAATGGTGGTTTGCAAAATTATTTCAAAGAAGAAAGGTACTGAAAATCTCCCAGTCATTATAATGGTGTATTAATTTAGTTTTTGTGCCAGTTGTCTTTTTGGTCATTTAATCTATCTACAACCTGCTTTGATGGCTCCATAGTCTAAGGCATCACTCTTTCAATTAACTAATCTGCCAATGACAGGGAGGTTGGGGTTTGAATCCTGGTCGGATGTACTGAGGGTAGTTTTTTTCAAATGGTTTCCCACTCTCCTTCCACACAAATGTGGGTACACTTCCTCTAAATTCAACCCTTCTCATCCCTAATTCATTTGCGTAATTAATACATAGACATATAGCCTGAATAGGTAGTAAGACAAAATGTTTTTAAATATAAATTTATTAAATACAAGATAATTTAAAAAATATTTTTTTTTTCAAAAAATCAGTAAGTTGTTAAAAGAAATTACATTATAGTACCTATTTATTGTTTCTATGTCCAATGCCCATTTTATATTATTTTAAAAAATCCTAGTAAAATGCAAACTTCTACACAACATTGAAGCAAATCCAATATACTTAAAATGTGATTATAAAAGTATGCAAAGTGCTAGTTTCAATTTAGTTCTTCATAAATAAACTTAATATATTATACCCTTTGG
The DNA here is from genome assembly GCA_902151425.1 of Timema shepardi. NCBI lineage: Eukaryota > Metazoa > Arthropoda > Insecta > Phasmatodea > Timematidae > Timema > Timema shepardi. The sequence goes on from CABFVX010009548.1 coordinate 7,156, forward strand.
TAACAAATCAGAACTGTTATTTAACCAGAATAGTTTATGAAAAACATTTAAGTATTTGTTAGAGTTGTTGAAATTCAAATATATTCTTTGTTTTTGTCACTAAAAATGTGAACCTTATTTTTACTTCATTTTCAGAATATTAAGTTTATGAAGGTTAAAGGAATTCATTATAAAAACAATTACTATATAATTAGCTAGTAAATTTAAACTCCCAGGAATGTTGATATTATAATTCATTTAGAAATTTGAGCCCAACACTTAAAATATCACTTTCACTTTGACTGCCTCTCTGGCCTAGTGGCCCAAGTTCCTGGCTACAGATCTAGAGGTTTTGGGTTCGATCCCTGGCGCTTCCAGAATTTTCTTTTGATGAATTGTGTCTATAATGGAGTCAAACTTGGCCTCATGAGGACAAATGGGGAAATACTCTAATAAATAAGTAGCAGCTTCAGTATAGAAAACTGAGATTAATGGCCATAGGTTTTGTTGTACTCATCATATGAAACCCTCTACCAGCAAATTTTGGCATTATCCAACGATGGCGGCCACTCGGTCTGCATAGCTTGCTTGCGGGCTCACACCATGGAGTTATGATTCAGGTTTATTTTCATCTTAAAATTTGTTATATGTTATAAAATGTATTGAAGTTGTTTACTAAATATCTGACACAAGTCAGGACTTTTATGGTAGTGACTTTTTGAAAGTAAATACAGCCACATAGCTTGGGAGGAGAAAGGGGGTGGTGGTGGTTATTATTACATTCAAATTAAAATATAAATGTATCTTTTAAATTAATTATTAAAAATAAATTGCTGCTATTATTGAGCTATCTACTAAAATAATATTGTTCATTAATTGAATACAGGTATGTAGTCAACGGGGGGTTTTAGGGGGCTTACCACACCCATTTTCACCAAAATGTTGACTAATATTACATTTAATATAACTAAAATACACTTTTTTCAGACATATATGAAAAAACAAGTATAAACAACGGGTATTATTGAGTCATAACTAGTTTAACTGTTTGTCTTACTACCCATTTGGGATTTACATATATGTACTAATTACACTAATGTGTTGGGGATGAGCAAGGTTGAATTTATAAGAAGGGTACTCGAGCTTCTGTGGAGATCGAGTGGAAAACCATTTATAAAAAAATCACCCTCAATACACCCGCCGGAGATTTGAGCCTTGATCTTGTCATCGACCAACTAGTCTATTGCAAAAGTGCCTTGGACCAGTTCTAAAAAAGTGTGCTGTGAAATTCTCTACTTTATGTTATTGTTGATAATAAATCATAATTAAAATTGGTTTTATTCAATTGTAATATTTAAAATATATAATAGACATATATTTGAAAGATTTAATATATTTAATTTCCAGAGCATATGATTCCTTACACAAAATTTCAATTTGTGGATTGAGTAGAGGACAAATGCACTCACATTTTCTGTCCAATCGAGAGAACTCTCTGCGTATGCGCATGTCTGAGGTTCCTGTAGTGTCACCAACTTGCATGTTCAGTGTGCCGCGATTACTCAAGACAAAATATAGTGTCCCGTGAGTAAAAAAAGATTGAGAACCACTGTCTTAGATTATGTGGTCAATGAAGTAGGTAAAGTCATAGTTTGCTATCAGTGAATTTTTTCCACATAAAATATAGGCGGTGTTCTGAATAACAAAGTAATTTAAGATATTGTGTGTCGATTGAAGCTGGCTATTTTCTTGATCTGTGACATTAAGAATTATTTTGTATGGTTGTGTATATTTAATAACCACGAAGCTTTTTTTTTTCTTCTAAAATTGCTAAGGCTACAATTGAATGTTTTTGATGCTTCCATCCAGAAACTTAATATATTGATATGTGCTTGGTTAGGTATAAATTATCAACTATGTAATGAAACACATTAACTTAAAACTAAAGGAAAGTTAAGTAACAAAATAGAACAATGAATATTATTTAATAATGTAGTGTTTTATATTGATTAAATAAATCTTTATTTCTTTAGAACTCAAAAGATATTAATTTTTTTTAATCACATAACCACTAAGACATTTGTGTTTTTATCTGGTTAATCCCTCTTTAGGCTCTGTACGTACATTTGATGATTGAGCTCATTCTAATTCAAGGTGATGACAGAGTACAGCACTCATGCTCACTGCCCTCTGCACAACAATCAGACTCACAATTACTTTCCTTCTGTACAACAATCACACACTCACTGCCCTATATTCAACAATCAGACTCACACATAATGCTCTCTGTTCAACAATCAGTTTCACTCTGCCCTATGCTCAGTTTGACAAATTAATTATATTATATGACATATTTGTGTTTTTAAAACATTCCAATAATGCATTGTTAAAATATTGAATATATAACTTAACCATACCTATTAAACTAAAGTGAAATATTATATTATGTGGTTGTAAAATATTTTTCTTAACAGTGGCGAATTTTATATTTTCTTCATGCCTTCATAATGTATTAAATATTAAACCATTTCTTTTGGGATGAATCCCATCAGTCATACATAATGTTGATGCCACAGTTCTTCCTTGTAAGTTGGTATGTATTGTTTGTTCAAGGAGCTGTGAGCCTCGTGTTGGACTCTCTGGATGACATCCACTGTCTACAAGAGCCTCCACTCAATGACCGAGACTTCCTCCACTCGGTACTGGAGGATCGGCAGCTGCATGCCTTGCTTGAGGTTAGTCCTAACCTACAACTTATCCTCATCTAACATGACTTTACTGTGTCAGTTTTTTAAACTACACAATTTGCACACATAACTTGTCCTAATAATCACATTTGGTTTACAAAAAGGACAAACGTTATTGACTTAGTCCCAATAAAAGTAAAACTAAATTCGGAAAAAATGGTAGAGTATATAAAATTTTTATATATTTTTGTAACTCTATATGAAGGATGTCATTTTTATATCTCCAGAAAATTTAAATGCCTTTGTCGTTTTTGATACAAACATTGTAGTTAATCTTGAGCTATATTATGCTAGGAATCATGGGTGCATTTAGGCATAGGCCTAGTAGGCACGTGCTTACGGCGGCAAATTTTAGGGGAGGCAAATTTTGAATGACAAAATAAAATAAATATTTTTTTCTACCAGTTAAAATAATTTTATGGCTTCATTGTGTGTATGGTTGTTTTGATTTGTTGTATCTGTGTACGAATATGAGAAAGGAACGCCTTAACCCACTGACATTAATTTTAATGGCATCATCGACCAGTTCGCTCAGCAGAAATCGAGGCGGAAGATATTATTGACTATTTTATTATTGTGTAAATGCTTATATTCAATTTGTAGTAACATGTTCTACACTCTACTAACACAAACTTTATATTATTAAATTAAATAATATTCGAATTTGTGTGCTGTGATAGTGTAAGAGTATTTGATTCAACTTTTTAAATCTTTTCTTAAATTCTTAATACTTTTAAAACCTCACTATAATATATAACCAAATAATGTAAGTACTTTTTATCTGTCATCCCACAGATAACAATTGTGTATATTATAAATATGTGTCGGTGTATGGGGGCTGATAGGAGGAAAACAGGAATTTACAAGGTTAGAAATTAATGTAGGAAAAGTGGGCGGCAAATTATCTAGTGCCTATTGGTTGCAGAGTTGTAAATCTGCCCCTGGTAAGAATTTGCATTTAAAAAATAATTATTTATAGTTGATGTGGTATTTTTCCGGGACTGGGCATGAAATTTCAAGTAGGACATAGAATATCAGAGGGGCTATTTGCCGGGAAACCCCAGGAATCATGGTGGATATTTGTGCATCGAAAATACCCTGGAAAAGTGTTTAAATGTTGCTGTCAGTCGAGAATTAAAAGGTGAGGACCACTCTAAATAGATTTTTGGGCATACAAATTTTCACATTATTTCCAGACGGGGATCTTTGAAATTTGATTTTAAGAGCATAACATTAAAAAAAAAAGTATGTAGTTGAGTCCCCAGATCTCCTTATAACTTGAGGGATAGTGTATTTTTAAAACTTTTTGTGAACCCCCCTTGGACAAATAAGGTTCGTCGCCACGGGGTGTAACACTGCAGCACATGCATATGTATATAAATGTTTAACTTATCTACTCTCGACTTGTGACTGAGCACATCACAAGTGAAAGGATGACCTAATGAAAACCTTCAGAAAGTGGAGTAATTCCATTGTTGTACCTTGAATTATTGGTTTTAGGGGGGAAGGGGGAAATGGTCCTATCTGTAGTGGAGAAGTCTTCCAACAAGAGATGGCTTTTTTAATCTTTTTTTAACCCATCTTGAAGTAATTTAAAGTTTTTAAGACATGATTGAGTTTGTAGGTTCTGTAGTACTCATAGTCAACTAACCTAACCATTGAATATAAATATTTACTAAATATACTTGTTTAGGTACTAAAATTTACTGGAGTGTTTATCACACCATTTACAAAACATTTTCTTTCAGAATCATTTGTTCAAAGTCTTGCAACTGAATGAAAAAACTTTTTTAAAAAAATCTGTAGTTTTTTTTTTACAAGGAAACTGGGAACTATGCTTGAATTTTATTCTCGAATGTGAGTGGCCACCCTGCAGGGTTACTATGACTGCTTGGGAACTAGTGGACGACGTCAGGTCGGGACAATGTCGTGGAATTCTCAACATGAGCGATTCTGACCAGTGTCGGTAGTTGGCATGTCAGCTAGGATTGGGAACTCTGCCGCAAAGCTTTTAAACCGGTCTACCCCTCTGTTAACTTCCCTACTTTAATTGTTTTAATTATTTGCTAGTTTAGTTGAGTGTCTATATTATCTAATTTAGTTATTTAAGTGTTTATTTTAGTATGTTTTAGTGTTTAGTAGTTTTCAAATGCGGTTTTTATTTGTGTTTGCATCCTAATTGTTCGTTGAACACATTAATTTAGTTTATAATAGTTATTTGGCAGTGTTAGGCTAAGGCTGAACAATAATTTAAACAATGTGTGGAAGTTTTAAATGATTTGTTGTGGTCGATGTGTATTTTATTTATTCCATAGTTTTTCTTCTTAATAAATATTGTTTACCATAATTTAGTCAATCGCAAGCCCAACTGTTACGAGACACAATGTCCTTAGTGCCTTGCAAACAGAAAAGGAACATCAAATTAACAATATTGATTTTTTTTGTTATGGATGTAAATAAAGAATTAAAAAAGTTATCAATGTTTTATTTATTATTGTCTAGTATGGATTCTTACTTTTCCCTTATGTTAAGTTGAAACACTGTATTTTATCTTTTATAAATAAAAGTAGATAGTACAGGAACTTATTTATCTCTGCAGTAGCCCCAATGATTTCATTGTGTCTAGGAGCTCATAAAATATAATAATAATAATTTCAATTTCCTTTATTATAGTGCTTGCCAACAGTTTTAGGACCTATAACAGGCCAGCACTGAAAGTACGCAAGTACCATACAAATACATATATTTACACGAGAAAATAATATATTCAAAAATGGCTAAATAATGTTATATAATGATAATAGTCACAAAAAGAAAAGTTATAATTAATGATAATAATAAAAAATAGCAATAATAACAAAAAAACTAAAGAGTGGTTAAAAGCAGTATCAATATGCAAAAAATAAATCAGAATATTGTAAAATTTAGATATTATAGGCAGAACCTCTTAGTGATAAATTATTGATATGGGATTTCCTTAAATAACTCTCCGAGTTAAGCTTTTCCTTTATGATAAAAGTCGAATTCGACAAATCTAGAATTGGTGCTATGGATACAATGATCTAAAGGCTTACCTTATAAAAGCTATTGAGAAAAAATAATTTTGGATTACGAGAAGCCCGAGAAGGAATATGAATGCCTACATGATCAAGGGCAAATTTTCAATGAATTTTGCTATTGAATATAATATAATTTAACCTAATTTATCCTATTAACACTATAATCTAAGGAATTTTGTTTGTATATATATAAAGAATTATATAGGTTTTTTTCTTTGTATGTGGGAGAAAACAAGATGTCAAAAAAGGTAAATTGTATAAATAAATATATATGTATATCTTATTTATTTATACAGTTGACCTTTTTTGTTATTTGTTTCCTCCCAACTAAAAAAAAAAAGTCTATATAATTTCTTTCACCAACTACTCAAAATTGATATATCTAATCAAGGTATTTATAATTATTATATTCGAGATACTTTTTGAGATTTTTACGAATCTTGGATTTCTTAAATACTATAAGATTCATAGTATTGAGGATTTGAGTGTCCTGTCTCTAATTAACAACTATCTATTTACATTCGTTAGGTTTTTGGACAAACATATTTCTTATTTAAAAATAAAAATGCATCAATACCTGCATTAAAAATATATACAAATGTTAAAGATATATTTATCGACAGATTGTGTGTTTCATTAGGGCATGATTTTTTTAAATGTTTTTTTGTGTCAAGTCCTTAAATGGTAAAATATCAACAAACTCAAATATACATATGTTACACCCTCATAGTGAAACTGCCCATTTAATGAATTCTGTCCATTTCAATGAACTGGACTCTTCTATAGACCATTTCATGAATTGAGCAAAAATTGTATCACCTCTTGCTCATTTCATGAACTTAAGCTTAATGTACTACCTACTTCAAGCTTAACTGAAATTTGTTTTAAGATATTATAATAAATTAGCCACCCGACACCTTAGCTCAGTCAGTAGTGTGTCTACCTACTGTACTATTATTATTATTAGCACCGCGTCTTACTACCCGTTCGGGTTTTACGCACTTACGCTAATGTGTAATGGTAGGGTGATTGTGAGATGAAATGAAGGACCTACAGTTTAAGGTGGAATCCGAACCACAGTGAAGGCCTGGCATTCCCCACATTCACAAGATGTCTTTTCAGAGGTGAAGGAAGGGTTTGGTAATCAGATAAATCTATGCCGGGACCGAGGATTGAACCCCGGCCACCAGCATATAAGTCTGACACCTTATCCCTAGACCACCAGGTCTCCCTACCTACTGTACTAATGGTCCCGGGTTTTCCCCCGTCATGGCTGAAAATTTGTCAATGATGAAAATATGGGTTCACTCTTTCACATTGATAAATTAACAGTCGGGGACTGGATGCTGTGCCGTTCCTAGTTTTAAGATATATTATAAGGCATATTAAGTTACAACAGGCCTAGCAAGCCAGTAGTGGAAAGAATATGTCTTGAATAAAAAAACTGACCCAGGCCATAGGCTGGAAACTGTAATGGATGTAAATATTAAACTAACCCAACCCAACCTAACTTAACCTAACCTTCCATTCTAAAACTATTAAAAGTTAAACTAACTTAAAGACCAAACCTGTTCTTCGCTTGTTCATTTCATGGATAGGGCAAAATTTTGCCCATTTTATGAAGTAGGTAACGATTGGAGCTGCCCACTTCATGAAATAGCCAGCCCATAAACCGGGCATTTCAAGCAATACTCATTTTATGAACCGAGCGAGTTTTTACCCAGTCTGTGAAAAGGACAGGTGAAGAAGCTATTTCACAGTATGAGCAGAAATTCGCCTAGTTCATGAAATGAGCAGTTTCACTATTAGGGTGTAACAAATGCATTAATGTTTCAGCTGTACTAATAAGAAAATAAGTATCCCACACCTTACTACTACATCTTGCCAAATTTTACTCATTTCTTTCACATTTAGGAAATATTATAAGCATTTTATCAAAGGACAGCTATTAAATAATTTTGATATACTCGGCCGAGCCCTTCTACCGCCCACCACCTTTCCCACAATGTGTATTATTATTATTATTAGCACCGCGTCTTACTACCCGTTAGGGTTATCCGCACTTATGCTAATGTGTAATGGTAGGGTGATTGTGAGATGAAATGAAGGACCTACAGTTTAACGTGGAATCCGAACCACGGTGGAGGCCTGGCATTCCCCACATTCACAAGATGTCTTGTCAGAGGTGAAGGAAGGGTTTGGTAATCAGATAAATCTTTGCCGGGACCGAGGATTGAACCCCGGCCGCCAGCACAGAAGTCTGACACCTTACCCCTAGACCACCAGGTCACCCTCCCACAATGTGACACTAGTCACATGTCTAAAGTTTAACCTTGCGTGACATGTTTTAACTGTATTAATTCTAACATCAACTAGATGTGGAGCAAGGAAATAAATGCATGGCTTGCATGCTCTAATGGCTACTGCTATTTTTATTATTTTTTAACTGTTTTTTGGGGTTGTCATTTCCGATTTAGTTTTTGGTCAGAACAATTTGGATTTGTGGTCAAGTAAAAGGCAAGGATTTATTAAATAATTAAAATTCAACATGTCCAAGTATTACCTTTTCTTGTCTGCCACCATCAAACAATGAAATTATTATTACTAAAGTCCGAACTTTATTTGCATCGGTATGTACGTGGACTAATTGTCATGCTCTTTTAGACTTGTGTGCCTACGAAGGTCGGGGTTTGAATCTCTGGCGGATGTATCGAGGTTGTTTTAACTCGTTGGTCTTCACTATTCCTCCATGTAAATGTAGTCGCATTTAATCTAAATTATATGTTCCTCAAGTCTACCTTATTATTGTAATATGTGTGAATTGTCCAATTGTATAATAAAATGTTGTAACTAACAAAAAAGTACATACTTGGATTTAGGAAACAACTTTTCTGATACACAAATAACAATCAATTCATTTTGAACAGGGGATTGGCTAACCTCCAAACTTTGACTATGTGTACAACCTTTAGACACATTGACGATGACATTGCGATTCTCGCTTACACTGCTAATTTTCTTTAGCACCGCTTCTTACCACACTTTTGGGATGTGTGCATATGTACTAATTATACAAATGTATTAGGAGGGGCCCGCCTCGGTGGCGTAGTTGGCTAACGCGCTAGTCGTGTTGAGCTCGACTGCTGAGGATGGGGAGATTGAGGTTCGAATCTCGGTCGGGTGAACTGGGGGTGGTTTTTCCTAAATGGTTTTCCACTCTTCCCTCCGCGCAAATGCGGGTTCACTTCCTCTAATTCACCCTTTCTAATTCTTAATCCATTAGCATAATTAGTACTTAAGCGTATAACCGAACGGGTAGTAAGACGCGGAGCTAAAATAATAAAATAATATTGG
>CABFVX010009550.1:0-17886 GCA_902151425.1 Timema shepardi
CGTCACCAAGACAGTCACTATAAGGGGCGTGGCTCAAAGTGACGGGTAATAAATCAGATAAAGCTGGCCACTTACTACTCATGTCCACAAAATACGTAAATTGAGCTATTTACCAATTTAGAGCCTTTATAGCATAGGTGGGCACCATGTTTTTCAATATAGACACAGCTGTGGTGAATGATAAGGAAAATTTTCCACACTATGTGAAAATTGAGAAACTAGGTTGTTCAATATAACAATTAAAACAACACACATTGTTTGAACAAGTTTATTCGATACGTGTACACATTGACATCTCAGCTACAACTGCCTCAGACGCAAATGATCAAAATTGTTCAGATTGAAAATGTAAGACAATTTAATGTAAAATTTGAATATCCTTTTGACTGAATTCTGAGATTAAACGAAGTGTTGGGAAAAGGAATGGAGGGGAGTATTGGATGACAGTGTTGCGTCAATGACTCATTCAGAAATCGGAATACTTCCAATGATATGAGGGAAATAGAAAGCTACAACCAGCCCACGCCGCGCCGTTAGGAAAAAAGATTATCTTACTGTGAGTGTTGGCAAACTCAAATTCGCAACACTTGTACGGCAAATTTTCCGCACGGGGCGATTGGCTACAGGGTTGCCCACCTCGGATTTATAGACATAAGCATCGTTTACTGCCTAAAGGAAACATTCGCTGTAAAATACCACTGCGAGGTGTCACTTAAAAAATTACGTCTTCTGCAGATAAGTAACAGGTCTTGGACTGCAAAACAGTTTCTGTGTTCCTCCTGAAAATTTTGGATTTTTGACATGTTTCCTCTCTGCGGTTAGCAATTCATGTGTGAACCAGCCAGAGTCCGCTGGAGCAAATTAAGGAGGTACGTCACCGTGTCACTTGGGTGCCACCCACGGACGGGATGGTCCAATGAGGTGGCACACATAGCCACATTTCTCACTTGTTACTCACGGCCGAGGAAATAAAAGAAGTTGTGAATTACAGTGGGTAGGAGGAGTCAGGGGGCAGATTCGCACGTTTTAATGACTGATGGAGTGATGGCATGATAGTGACGTCATAGTGTTATGAAATGACGTTAAACCTTGGCCCCCTTGAACCTGTGTCAACTCCCAAACCACTCAGCTATGTGACATAAAACAGAGACCCGGTTTTTATCTTTCAGTGGAATGGGTGCAAGTGTGTGTCAGATACATTTGGGAGATGATTGGACGTTGAGTTTGGTTTGTTGATGAAGGGGGAGAAGAGGACAAATCTTGAAACCTCCCCCACCCCCTCCTCTCTTTTTAAACTCTTAGCTCGGTAAAGATGTCGTTTTATCAACTGCAATATTATCCGCTTAAGAACACTGGATATTTTCATACTTTAGTTTGAAGCAAACCACAAACCTTATGTGAACTTACCCGCTGTTAAATTGGCTCAAATTAAAACATGTTGCACTTATTGAATAACTGATCAAGTCTCAGTGGCCACGAAGCTTGATTTTTTTTTCTAGATCTGTTTGAAATGCTATAACGATGGTCTCGAATGAAAACCTCGTATCTCTCGAGAGTCTAAGCTTACAGCGATTACAAGGATTTCACGCAAAGCCCAAATAGATATGAGATTTTATTTACTAACGCTAGGCAAAAGCATTTTTTCCCCCCCCACATAAATCCTTCAATAGACATGTGACATACATCTTATAGTACAAAATCTCAAATTCAACCAAATTTGGAAATACAAGGTTTTCATTCAAGGCCTTCGATATATTGTCAACGTGCGATGATGTAGCGTATTATGTTTTAGGTGATGATAAACGATTTATTTAAATAGATACTAACGTTGTGCGTGTATATGTAAAAATGCAGGTGCGTATGTGTATACATAATATAATATTCATTCAGGTACGTGCGAACTTTTCCTGTGTGTGTTTTTGTGTATTTATAGGTGTTTGTATAAGCGAACCAAAAGGTTCGCATCCAAACGAACACAGCTACAATTTAAAATAATACAACATATACATACATACACACATTCGCTCACACATCCACATCCATATAAACACACATCTACACACCACGCACATTTTTGTTAATACGTATGAAGAAGGTTCACATCTACGTAAAGTCTGTTCAGCATAGGAGTTGTTTTCTGAAAGGCCCTTTTCCCTACCAGAAATCTATTATATGGTACGATATTGGTAGGAAAAAAGAGCTTTCAGAGAGTAATTCCTACAGTGAATGGCGTATATATGAATAATTATCAACAGATACATACATGTGCGCACACCCTTATTTTTACATATACATACACACAACGGTTGCATATATATATATATATATGAATAAATCGTGTTTTATCATTTAAATCATAATAAACTATATCATCACACATCGACAACCGGATTCTGTGTTAGTTGCGTCGACTTCTATGCTGGCGGCCGGGGTTCAATCCCAGGTCCCGGCACAGATTTATCTGATTACCAAACCCTTCCTTCACATCTGACAAGACATCTTGTGAATGTGGGGAATGCCAGGCCTCCACCGTGGTTCGGATTCCACGTTAAACTGTAGGTCCTCCATTTCATCTCACAATCACCCTACCATTACACATTAGCGTAAGTGCGTATAACCCGAACGGGTAGTAAGACGCGGGGCTAATAATAATAATTTGTCACATTTAGAGAAATATGAAGAGATGTATTGGCGTTCGCTTGGACAGACGCTGTGAAAACTAATCTTTAAGAAACCTTATCATGAATGATCGGGAGTCGAAACTCTGACCCCAACGAAGAAGTTCTACCTCAATCAATTTGGGAGTAAGTTACAGTTCTGAAATATTCAACATATCTTGGCAGCTGTTAGCGCGGTGAGCTTTATGGACCATCCTGTGCCTGAACCCGGTATACCTCAGTTACGAAGATAAGTCTCTGAGTCATACATCCGTGTCGGCTGAACGTCCCGTGACATGCACGCAGCCTCCTCTGATAAGGAAACTGTTGGCACGATGACTCACGCGCTATTATCTCGGCAATATGGCCGCCACCTGTGGACAGGATTACGACGAACGTCACGCGGCTCACCTGCGTGTCCAACCACTGACGGGACAACTCTGTGAGAATACCACATCGTTTCTCAAGGCAATGGCAGTTCTGAGCCGCCAAACCTCCTAAAACCATTCTCGATTATTCTTAAATGTCCTATCGTCGCGCTTTTAGATACTTACTATAATTTGCATTCCTCACATTCACAAGATATCTTGTCAGAGGTGAAGGAAGGGTTTGGTAATCAGATAAATCTTTGCCGGGACCGAGGATTGAACCCCGGACGATGTGACAAATTAATCAGTATTTTTATAAAGTCGCAAGAACTGTTAGATGTACGGCACCCCATATTTTATTCCTCATCAGGGCTACCAACATATTTACGCAAGTAGGGTATGGTATTATTATGTATAATTAAGGTAAAATTTAACCACATTTGCGAAAATAAAGAGAAAAGTTGGGAACCATTCAGGCTAAGAAAAAAAAAATCATCGGCATTCATATCGGTTAGGGCTCGAACCTTAACCTCCTCACCATCAGCAAACCAATCTAAACGATACTGACGCCCTAAGGGGAATCGTGCACGTTATAAATTCAAAAGAATAAATATGATGAATGACACCTTCCAATAAACCCTTTCCCTCCTAAGACATTGAAATACATCTGTTTTGGTTCTCAAGAGCCCACTTCTCACTTGGGAGTAAGTCTTTGCACGGTTAGGACCTATGATACTCGTCCGCTTTGAAACTGACAAGTGATAGAAAAAAATTAGGTGCTCGAGTTATTTTAAAACAAGATAAGCAAAACATTATTATCTTCTATGTGGCAGAAAACGCCGGTCTGAAATTGGGGTGGGGGGAAAAAGAGAGAAATGAATCGTTCAAACAAGGACAGCACAGTTAACATTCACCTTTGACACTACAGGTCAGGCCAAAGGCTTAAATCCCAGTTGTTAACACTTGTTTGTTTGTTTTTCAATTATTGTTTGGAAAGTTTTTAACATAAAGACTAATAATATGGTTTATATTAATAAAACATACTTTACTCGAACCACCAAATAAGTTAATAAATGAAAATATAGCAATAAACTTATTTGTTAAGTTAATTAATTACAAGTTTCTGTGGTATATTAATATACAACAGTGAAAACTGATTAGGAAAAATATCTTTAGAATAACATTATTTTTATTCGTATCTGAGAGCACGTGGAATAAACGTCAAGATTATTTGTTCTAGTTTCATGGTGACGAAAAGGCCTGGGCTCGAATCTCAGCTGGGTGTTCTGTGTGTTATTTTACTAAATAGTGTCCCACTCTCCCTTTGCGGAAATTTAGGTAAATTTCCACACAATTCTAGCTTCTTCGTTCCTACCACAATAGTGCAATTAAATGGATAGTCTGAACGCGCAGTAATATCACTAAAAATTATAATATGTAGAGTAGCCCCATGGCTTCTTTGGTGCTGACTGACAACTTTGAAAAGTTACCAGGCCAAATTTATATCCCCACTCCAAACCATATGATCTGCAAAAACACGTGTTTGGCAGCTGTCAGTCAGCACCAAAGAAGCCATGGGGCTAGTGTAGTCATCAAACGGTAAACAGCTGTGGCCTAAGTGTCGCTTCAAACCGAGTGATGATCCATGCTCTAAATGGACTAAGGGAGTTCACTTTGTCAACACAATAATTGAATTATTATTATTATTATTATTATTATTAGCAACGCGTCTTACTACCCGTTCGGGCTATACGTACCTACGCTAATGTGTAATGGTAGGGTGATTGTGAGATGAAATGGAGGACCTAGAGTTTAACGTGGAATCCGAACCACGGTGGAGACCTGGCATTCCTAATATTCACAAGATGTCTTGTCAGAGGTGAAGGGAAGGGTTTGGTAGTCAGATAAATCTTTGCCGGGACCGAGGATTGAACCCCGGACCCCCAACACTCCTTTAGACCGCCAGGTCACCATCCATACATAGTCATATATAAAAAAAAATCAAACACTTGTAGTTAATAGTTTTGGAAAATATGATCCATCTAATTTCATCAGTTAAAACAGCTTTTGAAGGAAATAAAACACAATTAGAATCAGGAAAGGTTTTTTTTTTAATGTTCTGGTACACGATTCCCCCTAATCCATGTGCCCACCTTTACGGGAATGATGGCCAATGAGCTTATTGCGATCTATTGAACCGATGTCCTCGTGACGTGTCCTAGTTATAAAAGTACCTTGGGTCGGCCTCACCTCGACCGTTCGGTTCTGCATCGCTCTACAAAGCCGGTTCATCGGTTATTCGATTCATTTAGAAGTGGAAATGTGTCATTGTAGTTTACGTAGAAAAGGCGTTTCACAATACTGGATGAGCTCACCAGCAAAGACGAGGCATGAATGAGTGTGTTTGTTTACAAAGAACGTTATAAGCCTCGCCATTGTGATAGACAAACCATAGATGAGTCACGTGACCCACGGGAAGTAATGGTTTTCACTTAGTGACCAAGTTTCTGCACACGAGTCATCATTCAAGAGTTGTTACAACAATTTTATTTTACACCACGCCTCGCCACCCTTTTATACCAATGGGGGTGACCTGGCGGTCTAGGGGGTAAGGTGTCAGACTTCTATGCTGGCGGCCGGGGTTCAATCCTCGGTCCCGGCAAAGATTTATCTGATTACCAAACTCTTCCTTCACCTCTGACAAGACAACTTGTGAATGTTAGGAATGCCAGGCCTCCACCGTGGTTCGGATCCCACGTTAAACTGTAGGTCCTCCATTTCATCTCACAATCACCCTACCATTACACATTAGTGTAAGTGCGTATAACCCGAACGGGTAGTAAGACGTGGTGCTAATAATAATAATAATAATAATAATAATATACTAATGGGATAAGAATGAGGGAGGTAGAGATATGAAATGTACCCGCATTTGCTTGAAAGGAGGCCGACACCTTAGCTCAGTCAGTAGCGTGTCTGTATATTGAGCAATAAGGGTTCCGAGTTCGATTCTAGGCATGGTCGAAATATTTATCATTGGTGACATGTGGGTTTACCCTTTCACAGTGATAAATTAACGTTCGGGGACTGGGTGTTGGGCCTGTCCTAGTCTTAAGTTATATTATAAGTCATATGAAGCTACGACAGGCCTAGTAAGCCGGTAGTGGAGAATATACGACTGGGAGACGTTTTAGAAATAAGCCCTTGACCAGTACTTCAACCCAGATCTCCCAGTCACACCGGTAATCCAGCTCGGCACGAGACTGACGCATTAGACCACGCGAACACTGATGTGGGTCTAACAATAGCTATATGACCACACATGTTGACACTTTGTTGTCATGTGTGAATACGGACAGGTAGAACCATGAGGTGACCTTGACATTTGTTACGTATCCGACCGCCTCTGCTCGTAGAAAGATGTCATCTCCTACAGAAATAATAAACAAGATTAGGGAAGTTGTCAGCACTGGCAGGTACCAAGTGGCCCAGGAGATGTCCCGGTGTCCCGGCGGGAGGATACCGTCCGACCCTGAACTAGGGATGTGAGACGGAATATTTTCAATTGTTATTTCCTGTTGATTAATTTCCACTGATTAAATGGATAATAATAATAATAACAATTAGTGATAGTGATAATAGTAGTTGTAGTAGTAGTAGTATTTAAAAAACCGTTTTGGTGGCTGCACGGTCTATCTAATATCACAATAATTTAAGACTGCCGTTAACAGGGGGATCGGGGTTCGATTCACGTGCACTGAGGGAGGTTTTCCGTAAATGGTTTTCCACTCACTCTCTTCTCACAAATGCGGGTGTAATTACTGTAAATTCAACATTAATATTACAACGTGTAGTTCTCAAGAATGAGAAAACCCGTGAAAGAATGTAGGATAAGAGTGAAGAATTTTACATGTTTTACTGCCTCAGGTAAATAAGGCCTAATGTCATAAAACTTTGTGTATGGAGAAGTTTGTGGTTTTTTCTTTGAAAATAATGTATCACTAAAGTAATAATCTCGTTGAAATAAGTAGGGACCAACTATCTTTATTTGCACATCATTTAAGACTTTGTGAGTATTTTAGTTACTTAATATATTAAGATGTTTATATTTAACCACACAAATGTTCATAATTGGACATTGGCCCTTCTTATCCCAATGCATATGGTATTAATGTTTCCTTGTCTCAAGAAGGTCACAGAGATTAGCTTCACCCTCCACTGCCGCTTGGATTCCGATACAGCAGGTTAGCCAACGCTTGCAAAACGATACTAGCGTGTAAATGGGTAACGATCACACTAACGGCACCTATTATCAACTAAGATAACTATTTGTAGAAGGAAAAGTTGTATTTAAAACTATGTATTCTTACTAAAGTGTCGACTTGCGAGTCGTTAGAGCTCAATATCGTCGTGATTATTGAAGCCAAACCTAATTTTAGAATACGTTTAAAAAGAAGAATAAATTATTCATTAAATAATATGTTATAAACAAACACTCTAGCATAATTATACAAAGAAAATAAATAAATCGATTAATAATTTTTGTTTTTTCCCCATTTAAAATGCATTAAAATGGAAATATTTTAACGAAAATATTTCAATAATTAATTTTAGCATGGTTTGAAAATTCCATAAGAATTATGCCCAGATATGTTACTAAAATAAATAATAAAACAACAATGTTGAATTATGATTTTTTTTTTTTTACGTTTTTTTGTTTAGAACCGTGCATTTATGGGTAGGCTCAACCTTAAGGCGATGGGTAGCAATTTCAGCTGGCACAGATGCGACATTCCCTAGAGGCACTTCTCGCCAAGTGGAACAATCTACTCTCGTACACAGTCGTAACTGCGCAGTAGCTATTGCGCAGGCTAGGAGTTCTAGGAAACAATGCTCGTTGTTTGTCAAAGTGTGAAAGTTGCCGGATTATTTCCTTGACTTACTTCCTAAGTGACTCCACTCATGAAATCATGTGTGACTGAGATGTTCAGGATGACGGGCCATTATGTCCATTGCTCCTTGGTACTTTCTCAGGGGTGGCTATTATTAGGGTATGTATCTGTCTTGTGCGGTTTTTTGTAGCAACTGGGACTCAAACCTTGAGTCACTTATATGACAGTTGTACCCAATACTGGGTGAGTCACAGGGCAGTTGTACCCAATATTGTGTCAGTGATAGGGCAGCTGTACCAACTGGCTGAACTGGATAGTACGTCAGTTACAGGGTAGTTTTACTCAACATTGTATCAGGTACTTACTATGAGGGAGGCCCCAGACGCTAATAATCCAACTTGCACAGTAGCCCCATGGCTTCTTTGGTGCTGACTGACAGCTTTGAAAAGTTACTAGACCAAATTATGTATCCCTACGACGAACCATATGATCTGCAAAAACATGTGTTTAGCAGCTGTCACTGCTGACAGTCAAAATGTAGGTATATACCTAAATACAGACTGTCAGAAATCAGCTGTGAGCTGTCAGTCAGCACCAAAGAAGCCATGGAGCTACTGTACTAAGCTGTAACAACAATGACGGTTATTTTGTCTTCAGATTTTCTTAAATGTCCGGGTTCTATTACTATGTAATAATTACGTTAATGTGTTAAGAATGAGGAAGGTTAAATTGAGAAGAAGTATACCCGCATTTGCATGTAAGCCGAGTAAGACGCGATATAGTCAAAACAGCCCTCAATACACCCGACTGGGAGTCTCGCCCTAACCTCCCCGTGACTGGCGAACAAGACTAGATTTGTGAATTGACATTTTAGTCCACGCGTCCACCAATGCTAGTCCTATCGCTCTGGACTGAGAGAAAATATCGACTGATGAAACGGTCCGTCGATCCCTTTAGGCTAAGTTTTCAAAACAAACGACTCGCGGCAAGACACTGCGGATACAAAAAATTGAAAGTGTCTGCGTTTGTTATGCGAGGTACATCATTATCCTACGGACAAAAAACCACAGACAATGAGCAGTGAGCTACGTGTGACGCATGTGTCGACGTTGTGGGTGTAGCAATAACTCCCCACCCTCTTCTTATCACAAGTCACGTGAGTATGTAGGTAGGGGGAGGATTCCACGCATACTAAAACGAACGCATCATTAATGTACACCTGCATGAATATCATACTCTTTTTTTTTTTTAGGAAAAACAACTTAATTAGTCCAACACGTTAGTTCAGAAAGTAGTACATCTGACAAAGGGGCCAGGTTTGATTCTTTGCATAGCCTAATAATATTAATTGGTGAGATTGGGTGATTCCCCTTTCCCAGTGATGATTTAACGTTCAGAAAAAATTGGTGTTGCTTTTGTTCTAGAGTTAAGCTAGTTTGTAAGTCGGTGACCTGGCGGTCTAGGGGTAAGGTGTCAGACTTCTGTGTTCTGGCGGCCGGGGTTCAATCCTCCGTCCCGGCACAGATTTATCTGATTACCAAACCCTTCCTTCAACTCTGACAAGACATCTTGTGAATGTGAGGAATGCCAGGTCTCCACCGTGGTTCGGATTCCACGTTAAACTGTAGGTCCTCCATTTCATCTCACAATCACCCTACCATTACACATTAGTGTAAGTGCGTATAACCCGAACGAGTAGTAAGATACGGTGCTAATAATAATAATAATAATAATAATAATAATAATAATAATAATAATAATAATTTAAGAAACAACGACTTCTAATCTAATTTTAGACATCTTAATGAGTAGGGCTTAAAATGGAAAATTATTGTTTACTTCCCACATTTTGATTCATAGCTGTACGATGAACCTTGGCAGCTTGTATTGCGCATGCGCTATACGGATACTGCAAAAACAAGTGAAGGTATGTGAGGATCTCATTTGTTTGCAGGAAGCAAATCCTCTCAGTATGTGTCTTGGATTCATATCTCATCACATTGTTTGTGTGATAATGAGCCTACAGGCATCGTGTTGAAGTTTATTGCAAGAAGAGGTAATCGGGGGATGAATATTTTTATTTGTGAATTTTAAACGCATAGCTAACAATAATAATAATAGTATGTTAAAACGTTATGAAGGTTGACTGCAAAAGAAAATATGTTTTGTTTTCTAAAACACCCTTTCTAAGAAAATTGGAGTGTATTAATGTTATGGGGATTATTAACCAATATGGACTATGGTACCTAAGGTAATAAAAGATTATCAAGAAGTTTATTATTATTAGCACCGCGTCTTACTACCCGTTCGGGTTATACGCACTTACGCTAATGTGTAATGGTAGGGTGATTGTGAGATGAAATGGAGGACCTACAGTTTAACGTGGAATCCGAACCACGGTGGAGGCCTGGCATTCCCCACATTCACAAGATGTCTTGTCAGAGGTGAAGGAAGGGTTTGGTAATCAGATAAATCTGTGCCGGGACCGAGGATTGAACCCCGGNGTAGGGTGATTGTGAGATGAAATGGAGGACCTACAGTTTAACGTGGAATCCGAACCACGGTGGAGGCCTGGCATTCCTCAAATTCATAAGATGTCTTGTCAGAGGTGAAGGAAGGATTTGGTTATCAGATAAATCTTTGCCGGGACCGAGGATTGAACCCCGGCCGCCAGCATAGAAGTCTGACACCTTACCCCCCTAGACCGCCAGGTCACCCATCAAGAAGTTAATCAGAATTCTCCTGGAAATATTATGGAAATTTCTTATATTCCTGAGTCAAGCACACTAGCGCTGAGCTAGTTCTCAGTTTTGAC
This sequence comes from Timema shepardi, assembly GCA_902151425.1. Lineage (NCBI taxonomy): Eukaryota > Metazoa > Arthropoda > Insecta > Phasmatodea > Timematidae > Timema > Timema shepardi. The sequence continues at coordinate 10,733 of CABFVX010009550.1, forward strand.
AGAGACTGTACACAGGTAGACAGACTTATATCAGTGGAATTTGTAAGGAAGTTGAGCTAGGTCAGAACACGCTGGAATGTGGATAGAGTTCAAGTTGAGTGATTCTCCGAATGGTAAAGTCTTGTAAACTTGTGGTTATCTGGAAATATTAATCAGGGATATTTTGTTTCGAACTAGCTCTGGTCTGGAAAATGATTGAGTGATGCCCATATCTTACCTGCCAATCAAGGTCTTAGCTGCTGAGTTTCTGCTACAGTTCGGCCATTTCAGCTAGGGTTGTGTGACACCAAGCTATACTGTGGTCACTTCAGCTAGGGTTGTGTGACACCAAGCTATACTGCGGTCACTTCAGTTAGGGTTGTGTGGCATCGGCTATACTGCGGTCACTTCAGTTAGGGTTGTGTGACACCAAGCTATACTGCGGTCACTTCAGTTTGGGCTGTGTGACACCAAGCTATACTGTGGTCACTTCAGCTAGGGTTGTATGGCATCGGTTATACTGCGGTCACTTCAGCTAGGGTTGTGTGACATCGGCTATACTGCGGTCACTTCAGCTAGGGTTGTGTGACACCAAGCTATACTGTGGTCACTTCAGCTAGGGTTGTGTGACACCAAGCTATACTGTGGTCACTTCAGCTAGGGTTGTATGGCATCGGTTATACTGCGGTCACTTCAGCTAGGGTTGTATGGCATCGGTTATACTGCGGTCACTTCAGCTAGGGTTGTATGGCATCGGTTATACTGTGGTCACTTCAGCTAGGGTTGTGTGACACCAAGCTATACTGCGGTCACTTCAGCTAGGGTTGTGTGACACCAAGCTATACTGCGGTCACTTCAGCTATGGTTATGGGACATCGGCTATACTGCGGTCACTTCAGTTAGGGTTGTGTGACACCAAGCTATACTGCGGTCACTTCAGTTAGGGTTGTGTGGCATCGGCTATACTGCGGTCACTTCAGTTAGGGTTGTGTGACACCAAGCTATACTGCGGTCACTTCAGTTAGGGTTGTGTGACATCGGCTATACTGCGGTCACTTCAGCTAGGGTTGTGTGACATCGGCTATACTGCGGTCACTTCAGCTAGGGTTGTGTGACATCGGCTATACTGCGGTCACTTCAGTTTGGGCTGTATGACATCGGCTATACTGAGATCACTTCAGCTAAGGTTGTGTGACTTCAGATAAAGTGCCGTATTTCAAACCATTCTTGGGTGACACCAGTTACACTACGGTAATTCTAGCTCAGCCATACATTTATATAAATTTCCAGGTTATATAAAGTATTGACAACCTCTTTAAAGCGGTTTAGACGTCCAATTTATTATTATTAAAATTTTGTATTTAAAAACCCCGTTATATGGTCACAGTCCACTAAATTAATAGTTTGAGTAGACTCACTTTTCAGACAGATAAAAAGATTGGGTGTCTGGTTTAGTCTACTAAAGTAAATTAAATTATCATAAATAATATAAAACTTAAAAAATAATCTTTCATTTTGTTAGTTTGATAGTGGTTTTCTGTGGGCAATCTCGTCTTCATTTGCATATCGGCTCGGTTTGATAAATAAACTCGTCTTTAGTTGATAGCTCCACCGCCAGCCATTGTGTAAACCAGCTAAATCCATTCGTTGCGCCCTCTTTGGTTGAACGCGGGGTTAATTGCCGGCACTCTTTCTTTGTTCAAAGCAGGGAGCTCATTAATGGAAGAACTGGAGATAAAAAAAACACCCATAATTAATTTAAAGTAAAATCGAAGGAAGCTATTTTCTTTCCCTCTTAAAGTTTGTTAAGAGTAGTTGGTGAAAGTATTGTGAATTAAATCGTCCACACGATATCACTTCTGATTTAGATGGCGATTGAACTTAAGCGCGTTTCCAGTCTTAGTAATCGAAACACTCTTTAAATAAGTACAAAAAAAATATCTGTCTGGGAAATCAAGATTGGATTCTATATTTCAAAGGTTGAACCGGAATTTATATATATGTATATACATATGTTTATGTCACCACGTGAGGAAAATTAAACTCTTCGTTAGATTCCTTTTAACCAAAAATTGTTTTTATTCAAAACCTGCAAAAAAAACTTACCTTTTCTCGTTCCCTACATTCCCACCTTAATGATATGTGAATTAGTTGTCTTGGATCTGTTTGTTAAAGCAGTGTAAGATATATATCTTATCAGTGTAAGATGTATATCTTATCGGTGTAAGATATATATCTTTTCGGTGTAAGATATATATCTTATCGGTGTAAGATATATATCTTATCATTGTGAGATATACATCTTATCAGTGTAAGATATATATCTTATCGGTGTAAGATATATATCTTTTCGGTGTAAGATATATATCTTATCGGTGTAAGATATATATCTTTTCGGTGTAAGATATATATCTTATCAGTGTAAGATATATATCTTATCAGTGTGAGATGTATATCTTATCGGTGTAAGATATATATCTTTTCGGTGTAAGATATATATCTTATCGGTGTAAGATATATATCTTATCAGTGTGAGAATAAGATATATATCTTATCAGTGTAAGATATATATCTTATCAGTGTAAGATATATATCTTATCAGTGTAAGAGATATATATATATATATTATCGGTGTAAGATATATATCTTATCAGTGTAAGATATATATATATATATATATCTTACACTGCTTTAACAACCAGATCCAACATAACTAATTCACATATCATTAAGGTGGGAATGTAGGGAACGAGAAAAGGTAAGTTTTTTTTTTGCAGAATTTGAATAAAAATATTCTTTGTTAAAAGGAATCTAATGAAGAGTTTAATTTTCCTCAAATGGTGACATAAATAGTTCTTATATATCTGTCAAGGGGGGCCTGGAATTTAATACCAACCTTTTCCCTTCATTTAAAAGTTTATCATTTAATTTTGCTAAGATAGTGACAGATATTCAACAAATGTTGATAGCAATACGTGAATAAAATTAAATTATGTTTCTACTGTAGAAATATTTTTTTTATTTAGGTCAAAAAAAAAAGTTTTGCTATAATAATTGCAAAAAGAGTTACCTTTTCCCGCGTCCACTACATCCTCACTTTAACTGAATATATTTTCAACAGCAACTTTAGAATGAATGCGAGTCTCGTGTTCACCGTGTTTTCTAATATTTAGACTCTGGACTTGAGATTAGCGGACAATTAAAGTATTATTATTATTGTTGTTATTATTAGCACCGTGTCTTACTACCCGTTCGGGTTATAAGCACTTACGCTAATGTGTGATGGTAGGGTGATTGTGAGATGAAATGGAGGACCTACAGTTTAAACGTGGAATCCGAACCACGGTGGAGGCCTGGCATTCCCCACATTCACAAGATGTCTTGTCAAGGGGTGAAGGAAGGGTTTGGTAATCAGATAAATCTGTGCCGGGACAGAGGATTGAACCCCGGACCCCCAGCACAGAAGTTCAACACCTTACCCCTAGACCGCCAGCTCACCAAAGTATTACTGTAGCAGCAGTTGAATTACCAATGCATGTATTACATCCCCTCCCCCTTTCCGCGCCCCGGGCATGTGTTAATGCCTCCAGAGATCTTATCTCAATGTGTCGAGGACGAGGGCGTCGTCTCGTTTCAGGTTTACTCGTAACGATATAGTCTCGTCTCTAAAAATAATTATTTCTCCTCGTTCATCGACTAAGTCTTACCGAGATAAACTCTATGACTCGTGTCGTTACCGGAATGATAAAAGATCTGTGCGGCGCTTCCACTATCTTATAGCCCGGAAGGACGGTCGTGCTGAGCTCGTGCAGGGTATTACAGGGTCCTCCGTTGACGTAGTAGGCCCCACTGGCAAGTCTGCACTCCACATGGCTCCCTGACACATGCAGGATATTCACAGCATAGGTCGAGATGTGCTAGACTCGAAACATAGCAGAGAAGTGAACGCGCTAGGCCGAGTAAAGTCGATATCTCGATCGCAGGTGATATAGCTCTTGAAGGTGGTCGAATCTCTTGTTTGAAAGTTTCATATGGATCTTCACCACTCTTCGTAAATATCGATTCAAAGCTTCCAACTCTTAAGTTCCCGAAGGAACGATATATTCTTTCCCGTAACAATAGAATTTATTAACTATTAATACTATCATCTATATTCGGGATGGAATTAAACGTCAAATTGAACAGTCCGATAAACCATTCCTCTTGACGACTCTCCTAACAATACTTAGCAGGTGACCTGGCGGTCTAGGGGGGGTAAGGTGTCAGACTTCTGTGCTGGCGGCCGGGGTTCAATCCTCGGTCCCGGCACAGATTTATCTGATTGCCAAACCCTTCCTTCACCTCTGACAAGACATCTTGTGAATGTGAGGAATGCCAGGCCTCCACCGTGGTTCGGATTCCACGTTAAACTGTAGGTCCTCCATTTCATCTCACAATCACCCTACCATTACACATTAGCGTAAGTGCGTATAACCCAAACGGGTAGTAAGACGTGGTGCTAGTAATAATAATAATAATAATAANTACACATTAGCGTAAGTGCGTATAACCCAAACGGGTAGTAAGACGTGGTGCTAGTAATAATAATAATAATAATAATAATAATAATACTTAGCACCACGTCTTACTACCCGTTTGAGTTATACACTTAAGTACTAATTACGTTAATGGGTTAGGAACAGGGAAGGTTGAATATAAAGGAAGTGAACCCACATTTGGGTGGAGGGAGAGTGGAAAATCACTCTTAATTCCCCAGAGCCAGATTCAAACATTGATCTACCCATCCTTGGCAGTCTAGCTCAACACTAAACTGGCGAGTTAGCTAACTAGGCCACCAAGGTGGGTGACGGCTCTCCTCACCTAGTAGGATCTGAGTAAAATAATTATCCGTCAGATTTGAACTCTGACCCATCTCTAAATGCGTCATTGACATGTTTACCGAGGTTGTATCGTTATCACGGGTATTTAAGGAAAGCTAGGCATAGATTACCACAGACAACGGTACTGTGTTCTTGATGGCGTGTATGATTTTATACGATGGGTACTCCACCGAGATATTTTGCAAGTTCCATCGGTGGTCCTAGATCTCCTAAATTATCAAAGTATTCCACACAAATGCAATGTTCTTATACGATACCCAATGAGTACCCTATCGCTATCTTTGTCAAGACCGATCTCACCAATTTCATTCAGCTATGCTCCGCAGGAAGGTAAAGCTTCTCTTGGGACTACAGCTTTAAAGAAAGGTATCTTTAACACTTTATGCGATTTAGTAAATCTGTTTCAGTAATAGCACGTTTAGATGGTCAGTTTTTTTTGGTACGGACGTAGATACATCCTATTAATAAGTGATAAACTCAAGCATATGATTATGTCTCTGAATCACATGCATTTTTTGCTATCCGTCTTGGCACTATTGGCGGTTTTCTTGATCCCGCATAACTTCCAGCGACAGCTCTTAATACCGCGAGTATAGGTAAGAATCCACCCTTCTTATTCTTCCGATGAGTAGTGGTAATAGTACGTCATTTAACCATCTTACTCCGACAACGACGTCCCTTGCTAAGGCCGGATCCCATTTTGACTTTGGCTTTCATAATATTTGCCAAACAGCCCAAGAAGCGTCTCTCTCCCTCAACTTATAATCGGGTGCGAGTACTCTTTTCAAACCTTTCTCGGAAAGCACATGATCTTCAGTATGATCTTTCGCCTTGGAGTAGTCTATATTGTGCCCTTTATAGGCTTGGTCTAGCTTGTTTACACCAGGATCGCCTCATTTCAAAAGTTTTGCAAACTCTTTACCTGTTCCTCAATATCGGTAGCCGGGTATTTGTGCTTCGAACGGTAGTTTATTGGTAATCTTATTCAACAAACCATCTCACTTTCTTCTCTTCGTGACGTATAATGATTTCTGTTTACATACTCATGTACGTGCCCTAGTATTATTAGTTGGTATGCAGCTCGTGAAAGTCAGGCTAGTTACCTATCCATGAAAACGATCATAAAGCAGGTACTACCCAATAGGAATGGTACGTTATTACCTGATGTTATCCGCTCTACTATCTGTGTACCTTAGAATTGCCGCGAAACAGACGCCTTGAATAGTCTGTTCAAGAAACTCGACCGCTTACAATTCAATAACTATAAATTATTGTATCAACTCAAGTATTAAATATTAAGTGCTTTCATTCGTGGAAGGTATGGGTTGTTATCCTTACTCGGACAATAAAGAGAGAGTTCCACCTTCCTAATCGAGCCCCGACTCGGTTATCATTTTCGACATAGTTGCTTGTGATAAATAGTATAACATAGATGATTATTTCAGTATTTACATATATAGAATTACCTATATGCTGTTTTTATAGTGGCGTTTATTCAATGGAGGCAAGAAAAACAACGCTTCCTTAAAACTAAAAATGGAATCAAGAGAAAAATAAAGTCAAAACAAATTATCATAATTATAAATCTCTCCTAAGAGTAGGCATTTAGTGTTAGTAATAGTTGAGGTTCCAGATCTTGTATTTTAGAGCAAGCAGTTCTCTCCCTGACTGACTGGCTCGCTAACTGGTCCCGCTCTTTATTCTGTCGTTCGTTTGTTTCCGGGTATGTCCGGTTCTCATCGGGAAAAGGGAAGCATAATTTCTCCATGCGAGTATTAGCTCAGTTTACCTTCGTGATTCATGTATAATCGTACGTAATATACTGTTAAAAGATTATTTTTTGGGCAGTGTTAGCAATATTTGTTGTTTCTAGATATAATTATGGACGCCATATTACAAAATCATGTATTTATCACCAATTTACAGTAAGTTTGGATTTATTTTACAGGAATTTTGACGCTTGTTTGATCCTCCAAGGGAAACTGTTTGTTTCTCTGCGTACAGCAGTAGAATGACGGGTGCGTCAACAAGTGTTACAGGGGAATAGAAGGGCTGCTGTGTCAAAAAGCACAAGTAATATTTTGAAGCATAGTTTTTCATCCCTTTCTTTTGATAAAAAAATAATTGAAACAGGTAGATACACTGCATCTTCAGGCAACCTTTCAAAAAAAAAATCGACATTTCAATACTCAATCTTAGGTGACCTGGCGGTCTAGGGGTAAGGTGTCAGACTTCTGTGCTGGCGGCCGGGGTTCAATCCTCGGTCCCGGCCCAGATTTATCTGATTACCAAACC
>CABFVX010009551.1:0-17881 GCA_902151425.1 Timema shepardi
ATATATATAATATTACAGCTGCAGATCACACGAATTGACGCATGAACATGTGAAAACTGAAAGCAGATCTAGACTAGTTATTTTTACTAGCTGCCAGATAAGGTTATTCTTATTAAAATCGGAGTATACGTTTCGGACCGATAAGCAGACAGTGCGCAGGGCAGTAGTGCGAATGTATACCCTGATTTTAGTAGGATGCCCGCTCTGGAAGGCCTTATTTCGTACCAGAATCCTACTGTATAGCAGTTTTTTGTTAGGGAGAAAGGCCTTTCACTGTCGGAAAGGTAGTAGGAACTTGGAAGTTTCCTCTGAAAGGCTTTTTGTCCTAACAAAATACTACCACATCGTGTGTTAGTTACCATTTACCAAAAGTATTTACAAATGTTACCACCAAAAGGCAAGCCGACATAATCTGTGGGCAGTGTAACATAGAGAGGTGGTGCCTAGGCTCGGTAATGTACGTGTCAACCAGGTGCAGGACCGCTCCACTCAGGTCACCTTGGAGGAAGCAGTTATCACGCCATAAGCTCTCACGTCATGCCCCAAGCCATGTCCCGCCATGGCCGTGAAGCATCTTTATTGTTCCTCCTGTGATGCCGGTACCAGGCGCCCCTTGGTACAACTCGGTCCGCGAGTTTACAAGGTCAGACCGGTTTGTGTAGTATTCATCCTGTCCGACTTGGTAGCTCTGCGCGTCTGCCTGTTGAGCTAACGGTGGTCCAATGATCGATTCTCGACAGTACTGAAACATTTGTAGTCGAAGAGATGGGGCCGTCCTTAAATTAGGTAAGGCCTTTTCATGATTTTACCCCCCACCCCTTTACTCCTCTATTTTACGTAATATTTAACAATTAAGTAAATTAAATTATTTTAATCCTTTAGTTCTTTATAGATATAAAGATTGGTAATGAAGTGAGCGATAAACTTTACTAATATTTTTAGCACCGTGTATTACTACCCGTTCGGGTTACACGCATATGCACTAACTACTATAATGTAATAGGTATGAGTAAGGTTGAATTTAGAGGAAGTAAATCCACATTTGCGTGGGAGAGTGGAAAACCCATTAGATAAAAAAACTCAGTATACTCGACCGGGATCGATCTCCAATCTCCCCGTCTTTGGCAGTCTAATCTATTGCGAAAGTGACGCCTTAGACCATGTGACCACCAAGGCGGGTTACTAAACGATTAGTGTTGTTTTATAGGTATTGATAATATCTTTCAAAGATTACAACTGCATAGATTACAACTGCATAGATTACATGACATATAAATAAGTTAAATAATATCTCGTACCTTTTCTAGCTGTCAAATAAAGTTCTTTCTATGCAATTTTACCATACTCATAGTAATAAATAATATTAATATTTAGCACCGTGTCTTACTACCCGTTCGGGTTATACGCTTTAAGTAATAATTACTTTAATGGATTAGGAATTGGGAATGTTGAATTAGAGGAAGTGAACCAGCATTTGCGTGGAGGTAGAGTGGAAAACCATTTAAGAAAAACTACCCCCCGTTCACCCAACCGAGATTCGAACCTCGATCTCCTCGTCCTCAGCAGTAGAGCTCAACACGACAAGCGCGTTAGCCAACTATGCCACCGAGGCGGGTCATACTCATAGTAGCTTAGGATAAATAATATCAAGGTCACAATAACTTAGCGCATAATCTAGTAAGACACGGAGATAAAAAAAAAAGTTTCCTCAAAAATTATATTTTGGTTTGACCATTGCCTATTGTATCTCTAGAAAGGAAAATTATTAGTCCGAGTGTATATTGTGTGTTCCCAATTACGTTAAGTACCGCTGTATGTAGATACACTTAAAACAACCTGATTATATGTGAACTAATTAATTATCGCATAGGCCTATTATTTATTTTTATATTCAGTATTGAGAACAAAAGCTTGTATTGAGGCCAGAGTCATAACATTCCACGCACATATCCGCAACACACAATCCTTATAACAAGAGTAGACCTACCATTTTGTACAGCACTTATGTCCAGGTGATCTGTTTGTCGTGGTGGAACACAATCACATTCGAAGATTTAATGTCCCTTTGTTTTCAAATGTTTATAAACCATTATGTTAGACTTTTTAATGACACGTTGGTTTGAAGTTAATGTTAGTTTCTAGTGGCGTTTGGAACGGGATCGAAATATGACTTCATACACACTCCATCGTAGTTATAAATCGACTTACTAATTTCTTGATGAGGAGAGCTATGCAATTTATGTACACATATGTGATGTTTCTTTCAATTTCTTAAACTTTAAACTAATTATCTTTTGCCCACGCCCACATAGATGTTTGGCTTTTTTTATAGACAAAATTAAGAATGACTCTAAGAATATAAAGACCTGTAAATATAGAAGTTAACATTTTCAACTTTGAAAAGTACAAAAAATACACCTATTTCGGTTAGTTATTAATACCTAAACTAACCCGCCACGTAGGCGTAGTTAGCCAACGCGCTAGTTTCGTATTGAGCTCGATTGCCAATGACGAGGAGATCGAGGTTCGAATATCGTTCGGGTGAACGGGGTTCCTAAATGGTTTTCCACTCTCCCTCCCCGCAAATGCAGGTTAACTTCCTCTAAATTAAACCTTACCTATTCATAATCCATTAGCGTAATTAGTACTTAAGTGTATAACCCGAACTGGTAGTAATACGCGGTGCTTAATTAAAATTAATTAATACCTAAATTCCCAGGAAACGAAAGGTAACTGGTATAGGCGCGAAGAATGGATCTTTGTGAATCGAATTATGTCATTTAATAGATGGGGTCACAACACATTGTATTATCATTTGGGTTTTCCTCCTCCCTATTTGTTCTCCTACTGCAGGAGAGCTCCACCCAGTGACGTTATAAGCCCACTCGGTTTCTGGGCGTTTATGAATTTCTGATCGACTATCCTAGCGCCGGATATATCGGCGTCCTTAATGACAGTCCAGACTTTGGCCCACAGGACTCTTCCAAAGACGCAGTCCTCAAGAAGACGTGGCGATCCTAGAGGCCAAAAGAACTCCCCCCCCCCTCCATATTCCAGGGAGGGGGTCAAGAAGGCACGAGGCCAAACATTTATAGGTGTTTTGTTGTTGATGAACCGAGATGGCAGACCTTGGAAGTGACGAGGTGTGGAAACATTCAGTTCGCTGACGTGGCACGCATGTGTGTTCCTCCGCGTGCCGTGTCGCAACCATTGTTATGGTAGTCCAGCGGGTCGGGGCCACATTCCTCAGGTGAAATGGAGGCCATTCGGCCGGCACGGGGCCCGGCTTATCGCAACCAGTCAACATGAGCGACTGAACTCCCATAGCATGCATTCTAGTACGAACACACTTTTAGAAAACACAAAAATATTTCCTTCAATTAAGTAAAAAATTACAACCTGGACACGGGGATCGAACCTTTGGCTTTGCGTGCCAATGCTTTACCACTGAGCCATTCTGGTTCGTATTGTAACCAGGGACATTTTTGATAGAACATTGGAGCGCAAAGCCAAAGGTTCGATTTCCACGTCCAGGTTGTCATTTTTAATGTAATATAATTTGATTCAGCTATCAGAACTGATTCTGTGGATGGTCATCACGTATCATTTTGTGATACACATGCATTAATAAAAACAAACATATAAGCAATGCGTATTATTATTATTATTATTATATATTATTATTAGCACCGCGTCTTACTATCCGTTCGGGTTATACGCACTTACGCTAATGTGTAATAGTAGGGTTATTGTGAGATGAAATGAAGGACCTACAGTTAACGTGGAATCCGAACCACGGTGGAGGCCTGGCATTCCCCACATTCACAAGATGTCTTGTCAGAGGTGAAGGAAGGGTTTGGTAATCAGATAAATATGTGCCGGGACCGAGAATTGAACCCCGGCTGCCAGNCCTGGCATTCCCCACATTCACAAGATGTCTTGTCAGAGGTGAAGGAAGGGTTTGGTAATCAGATAAATCTTTGCCGGGACCGAGGATTGAACCCCAGCCGCCAGCATAGAAGTCTGACACCTTACCCCTAGACCACCAGGTCACCCAAATATGTATTATTACTACATGGTAGGTTTATCCGAATATGTATTAATTACGGTACGCTAATGAGTTAGGTATCAGGAAAGTTTAATTTAGAGGAAGTGTATCTGCATTTATGTAGAGGGAAAGTGGAAAACTTTTGTTTTAACACCCTCCGTACACCCAACAGGAATTCGAGCCCCAATCTTCCTGTCATCGGCAGTCTAGTCTAACACGAGAATGACGCCTTAGAACATGCGGCCACCGGAGCAGGTCTACAAACATCGTTTGGTTTAAATTAGTTGAAAAATGACATCTGGACACGGGAATCGAACCAGTGGCCTTTGGCTTAGCGAACCAATTATGCTACAGTAGCCCCGTGGCTTCTTTGGTGCTGACCGACAGCTCACAGCTGACTTCTGACAGTCAACATTTAGGTATATACCTAAATATTTGACCGTCAGAAGTGACAGCTGCTAAACACATGTTTTTGCAGATCATTTGGTTCGGCGTAGGGATACATAATTTGGTCTGGTAATTTTTCAAAGCTGTGAGCTGTCAATCAGCACCAAAGAAGCCATGGGGCTACTGTACCACTAAGCTGTCCAGAATTCGTCCTGCGCTCAGGGTCCTTCTTCATTCATAGTTTTAAGGCAGACTCTGTGATGGACGTGTGGAAATGATCGAAGATTGAGAATGACCGAGCACGGGACGAATATTCTGGGTAGCTTAGTGGTAGAGTATTGACGCGCCAAGCCAAAGGTCCCGGTTTCGATTCCTGTGTACAGGTGTCACTTTTCAACTAATTTAACTTAAATGAATTAGTGTGTGTGGTCTGCTCCATATGGACATATTTGACAATTTTCAATGAGTTTTTAAAAATCAAATCTTGTTTGAATATTATGAAAACTTAATGAATAACTCAAATCAAATTATAGATATTTTAATAATGCCTACATTTTAGAGATAGAAAATTTATTAAAATTGTCAAAGTGAATGTTTTAGACAGCATTAATTTCAATAGCGATTACAATGAAAGTAACACCTTCAGTGAAAAAAGATATATATGTATATATTAAGGTGCGGCAGACGGGAACGCGAGTAGTTTTACAGTTTTTATAGCATTGCATTAAAAAAAATTGGTCTCAATAAATCAAATATTTCTCCAGTAGCATCATGGAATTAAGTTTTCTGCAAATGATAATATCAACAGATCTTGAATAACTGTCAAAGGTATCCTGAAATTTTGTCAAAACTTTTTCTCTTTATTTAAAAAGTTTTGACAAAATTCCAGGACACCCTTGATAGATATTCAAGATCTGTTGATATTAGCATGTGCAGAAAACTAAGTTCTATGTTGCTACTGGAGCCAAAATAAAATTTAAATTCTATAAAAACTGTATAAATACTTACGCTCCCTTCAGCCGCACCTTAAATCAGAAGCTTACATAATCTTGATCATATTAGTTTGACACATGTTGTATTTTGATAGCCAAGAATTTTATATTCGGTTCATAACGTGATGTATTCAACAGCACACAAGATGAACCTAAGTACGAGCCAAGAAGACGACGACTTAATAAATTCATTGAAGGAGGAAAGTGAATGACATGGTTGTCAAAATATTACTGACTCCAAAAAATGTCACCACGATGGGAGCAAGTTTTATTTAATTTATTTTTTTCAGGTTGGAGTACCATCCAAATCATGTTAGCGGGCCATAGAGTTGCCATTCTTGTATTATAATATACACCTGGATAAAATCGCGGATCACATATCCATGTCCGAGTATCTTGTGGCTGAACTCAAATCTGGCCATAATTATTCTGTGTTTATCATTAACTCTTTAAATTTTATGTACCCCCTTAGAAATCTTTGCGTACCCCAGGTTGAATATCACTGCAATAGTCTGAAGAGTTTACAAAATAATTCTTACATAATAATGTAATAGGTAGAATTATCAGCGAAACCAGGATTTCCTGCATCAGGATTGGATGCAACAGAATTGTGAACAAACATAACAAATAATTACTAGTGAATACAGCATAATTAAAATAGGAAGTGTACTATTATGTTGTTTTATACGCTTATATTCACATATGAATTATTTTGGCATTGATTATAAGGGAAATTTAATAATCATACCATTTTTAATATTTTAAAATTCTGACCAACAATGATAAATAATACCTAAGAATACAAGGTAGGTTAAAATACAAAATAATTCCCATTAGATACAAAACATTACAAATAATGACAATGCATAAGAATAAATATTCAAAATACTAAGAAAACTGCAGGATTCTAGTAAAAAGAACATGTGACGTATTTAACAGTTAAAAAAGTTACTAAAACAATTTTAATATTTTCATACGTCATGTCATGCCAATTTCATAAAAGAAAATGTATTAAAAAATATGTTTGTATTTACTACACTTTTTTTTTAGTACCACGTCTTACTACCCATTCAGGTTAAACTCTTTCTAAACTGTTCTTACTCTAAAATTTTGACAATATTTTGCTCGAACCAGACGCAGTATCGTGGTGCGATTTACTGTATTATATTTTCAAAAACAGTGAAAGTGAGACCAGCTAAACAAACCATTTCCCTACATTTTTGTCAAAATACACAACAAAATTAAAAATAACAATTATTGTTTCAAAATGAACAAATTTTAAACTGATACCAATTTCGTTGTTGTCGCGCGAAAGATGTAGGAAACCTCATCCAAATACGAGGGTAATCTTGTATCTACTAGTATCTGTTAGTCGTACGTGGTAGGGGCTCTTAAATAACTCTTAAGAATCAAACTCCGGTAATCTAAAGTTGCGGGATTATGAGTTGAGGGTTACACACTATTTTAGCCCGCTTGGGTGGCCGAATGGTCTAAAACGTCACACTCGTAATAAAATGGGCTGCTGACGACAGGGAGATCGGAGTTAAAATCCCGGTCGAGTGTATTAAGGGTGTTTCCCCCCCTAAATAGTTTACCACTATACCTACACGTAAATGAGGCTACACTTCCTCTAAATTCAACCTTACTTGCCCCTAACATATTAGCGTATAGCCCTGACAATTAGTTAGACGCGGAGCTAAGGAAACCCCAGCGACAACCTTAATAAAACACAAATAGCTTCGAGAACGATATAATATTGTAAAACTAATTATTGACATATTCTGTAATGGGGACTAAACCATGAGCCCCCTTCCATCTCCCCCTCACTGCAAACAACAACTGGGTACGACCGTCTGAGACCCTGTGAGTGTAATCGGTGTTGTCTTTGTGGTATTCCTATACATTCGTTGTATGATTAAGTGTTTTAAGGGTACATCCGGCTAATCATTTTGAAAAGGCATTATGTTTTTGTTTCCTACGGGCACAGAGAGCATGATAGCGATGTTATTATTTTATTTGTGAGAGTTCCGAGGTCAACTCTATTGTTCAATTGAAACTTGTTCAGCCAATGGACGCACAATATTTCGTCGACCGTTCGCGTGTGTGCGTGTGTTTGTTCCATCTGACGGGCCCTAGAGTAGCAGTCACAGCCGATTAAGCTATAAGGGGGGTTGATCATGTGTTTTATAACAGAAGTCGGCCATTTTGAACATTTTAAAACTAACCACTCGTAAACCTATTTGGTTTAGGAGGTGGGGGTTAAAAGTGTGATTTTTTTTAATCATCGCGTAGACTACAGGTCATACGCATGTATGATAATTACTCTAATGGGGTAAGGATGAAAAAGGAAGATTATAGAGGTAATCTATCAGCATTTACGTGGAACGAGAGTGAGAAACCATTTAGGGAAAACCACCCTCATTAGACCTGACTGGGATTCTTACCCCAATCTTCCCCCCGCCATCAGCAAGCCAGTCTAACAAGAGAGTGACCCCTCAGACCATTCGACCCTTGAAGCGGGTGTGAAATTGTTGTTTACGTGATATCTTATGTGTTTGGAGTAACTTTGTAAGAATGGTGGAGGGGTTGGGATCCTAGAACCTTCTCCCGGCAAGTATTTGGACATTTGATGTCTCAAGAAGCTACTTAGAGCACGGGCGTCTTTATCGGGGACTTGCCCAATAATAATCTTATCAAGAGGACACTCTTGTACCGTGAAAGAGACGGTGAATTGTGAAAATGAAAATCCACGTTTGGAGCCATCAGCCATGCAGAAACGATTAAAGTTTTTTTATATGAGTCAAATAATTAATTTCCCTATCTTACCATTCTACAAACTAGTTTTGAATATTAAGTGAGACTCGGTTCGTTCTGTCTCGATCCCCCTCTATAATTAAAAGAAAGCGACGCCTATGAATTGTACTTAAAGGATGTAATAGTGTGTTTATAGTATTTGAAGACATTTTCTATAAAGTATTTTTCTATTGTTCACAATATAAGTCTACACAAATATATATCATATTTAAAAATGCTTTATCCTTTAAGCTTTAGGTAGGCTAATTATTTTATTTTTGAATTAGTATGGGTACCCACAAGGCCGGCTCAAGCGTTTCATACGCCCTGGGAGAGATTTAAAATGTGCACCCCAAATGTATTCTGTATAATATAAATAAACCACACCCACGGCGTAGCGAATAAGAATAATAACAATAATAATAATAGAGTGACAAAATAGCGGCGGCAAAAATATATAAATAATAAAAAGGAGTTAAATAAATCAAAAATAAGTGGCAAACGTAACCCCTCAATCAGTGTGTACAAAAATATTATCACTTCTTCCGTTTCTTTTATAATAATATTTTTGGAAGCGTTTAGTTTAATATCAAAGTTATTCTATGACAAAAAGACCCTGAATATCATAAAAACCATACCTACTAAAAGTAATTATGTTGTAGATCAATATTTAAATATGTGTGGATATAAATTTGTTATTAGATAAAACGTTTAGATGTTCTTTTTATATTTAGAAATAATTGTTAGTTTTTTTGCTTAAATGATTATTTTCTTAAACACAAAAAAAAATACATTTTGTTGGAATGGCCCTTGGAAACTGTCTAGAGTCACCTAATGGACCCTGGGTAGCCGTGGGTACAAATGACATTATGAATTTATCAATCGAAATTTGAGTCGTATAATACCCACGTAACCAGGCCATCTGGTCCGGGTTTGCCGGTGATGTAAGAGGTCAAAGTTCGAATCCCAGCCGGAAGTAATGACATGGTTTTCCCCTAAAATAAAGGTTTCTTACTGCCAAAACCTCAAAAATGCAGGTATATTCTACCCAAAAATTCTTCCTTTTCCATCTCTAGCCCGCCCATCAATGTAATTATATCAATGGTTTCCTTTTGTAGGGTTTGACTCCAATTTTTGTCTTTTAGATCATCGCGACCCCTGTATAACCTTAAAGCATTCAAATACTAGTATTTAAATTATTTTCACTCTAAATGTTACTATTTATGATCTGGGTAGTATGCAATTAATTACACTTGTGGCGTAAGTGCAATTTAGAGAAGATGCACCTTTATTTGCGTGGAAAGAAAAGAGTAGAACCATTTAGGAAAAATCACTCCCAGCACACCCGTCCGGAATTGGAATTCTGACTTCATCCCCAACAAAAAAAAAACGAGCGTGCTTTATTTTTAATTATTATAAATGATTAATATATCTCAAAAGAGAATCAACGACCCCAGTGGGGACAACAAGCTGTGCCAGCAAGCAACTGCTAGTTTTTTTTGGAACCGCGTCTTACTATCCGTTCGGGTTAGACGCTTATGTATTAATTACACAGATGGTTTTAGGGACCAAAGAGGTTATATTTACATGAAGTGTACCCACATTTGAGCGGAAGGAGGGTGGAAAACAATTTTGGAAAACCACCCTCAGTACACCCGAACGAGATTCGAACCTCAATTTCTCCGTCATCGGTTGTCTAGTTTACAGCGAAAGTAGTGCGTTAGACCACGCGGCCATCGACGCGGGTATATTTTGATTGTTTGTAACCACTTATATTTATATTTAAATTCTGCACCTTCTTAAGATCATTGTAATTACTTTTTACTTATGGTTTATCTGGGCTACATCATTATGTGGCTCAGTTTTGCGGAAAGATTAGCCAGTAATTATGTACAGTTGCCCAGGGGACTAATTAGGATGACCATACGTCCCGTTTTTAACGGGACAATCCAGTTTTTTGCCATGTCTCGGCAATCCCATTGTTTTAGTAAAAATTCCATATTTATCCCTTTTTTTATAAAAACTCTATAAAATATGCTTAAATATTGGTGTCAATCATAAAGCTGTAGTTGTGAGGAGGTTGGATGCATGGAATAAATTAAATATGTCTGTATCTGATAGATGGGTGCAAATATTTTCTGAAATGAGTGAAAAATGTTTAAATATTTTTAGGATTTTTGTGATGTGGTAGAGTTTATCCTTTGTTTGCTAGGAAGTACAGCCTCCGTGGAAATAATATATAATATTATGAATAGCATGCGGCCTAAGGAGATGTGTATATTTAGTGTCGAATCAATGATAGACATGATAATTGTAAGACCAAATTGTAGCATGGAGCGTGATAAGTTTTATGACAGGGTATTGAAAGACTGACATTTGTTGCGCAAAGTAAGTTCATCTGAAAAATACTCATGATACAGATAGGATGAAATACAGACCCCGCTTACATCCACCTAAAAGTTTTTGCGTGAGTTATGTGAAGTATGAATTTAAGTTCACCATGTTATGCTATAAAAACAAATGTTTAATTTGTGTGTGTGTGTAACAACATTTTTATTTTAACTTGGCTTTTTCCGTGTACCCCCCCCTCACCCTCCCCCACCCCCCCGTTTTTGTTTCAAGGAGTTATGGTCAGCCTAGGTCCAGATCAAACCCTTGTGAGCTGTGACTATGAGAATTATTCACCTTTCGAGAAAAACCCCGGAACCAGCCAGAAATCGAGCCTGGGACCTTTAAGTCAGTAGACAGGGCTTCTGACCACTATACCCCGATGCAGGTTTATCACTTTAAAAAGTAAACATAAAACTATAACCTCAATAAGCATTGCAACCCCCAGGCTGGAAACCACCGAATTAGATGCTCCCGGGCTGGTAGCAAGACACGGTACAGAAACAAACTATAAAAATGTGCATCGAGTCGCGCCATCTTAAAGTTAGATTCTTATTCTTGACTCATTTTGGTAGCTTTCCGGCTCAAGTTTGCAAATAAAATAAATAATTAATGAGCAACCGAATGTTGACATACGTTTACACATCAAGTAGGTGCATTCCTCTTCATCGTTATGTTTTCCGATTATAAACAAGGCTGACTACTAACAAAAAAAAGTGTCGAGCTATTCAAAATAAGTTTTGTACAGTATATACTGACCCGCTTCCCAAAAAGTATCCTTCATTTGCCTTAGGAGTGGTGGTAGCTGACAGCTAGCAGAAGATGTACAAACAGTTAAAAGAAAAATATAATTAAAAACCAACTGTTCGCTGTGAACGTTTGGACTGACAAAAGTGACCACAAATCAACAGAATTTGGTCTGGTGGACCATGATATTTGTCAAATGGATATATGAGAGTAGATCTGGTAGCTGTCAGCTACCTGGGCGAGCTATAGAAACTCGTTTTGCCGACTGTATGCTTGAGTTTGTTGAGTATGTATATACGGTGGGGGTAAAAACACCATAGGATTCCTTATACATATTAGATTATAAATAGTTGACCTCTTAGGTCTTAGGGTAAAGTGCTTGCCTCAGGGTGGGTTTAAACCCAGCAAGGGTCGACGTATTTATCTTGGGTGACAAACATCCGTAAAACTATCTACTTCAGAGGGGAAGTAATACCGTCGGTCTCATGTCGATTGTGGCCGGTAAAATAACACTAAAAGGTATATCAAAACACATTCCAGGAAAAATTGATAAGCCCTTTCACTCTCACTCACATAAATTCTGGTGTGGTGATATAAGTTGGTTCAGACACTGGACGTTAAATACCTCAAAATAAATTAAATATGTAAATAAATCAAACACATTCATAGCACACTTAATTTTTGTGTATGACTATTACTGTCGAAAAGAGATTGATTATTAATGTCACGATAATAAATTAACACAATTTACTTTACTCAATTCTAAGAATAAAATATATTCAATGGAATTAATCAATGTAAAGCAGCAATATAAAATTTACACTCACAGTGGCACTGCTTTGTAATAAAATTACACTAACACAATGCATGATGGACTGAACACACATGTGTATTTAATAATATTACATGCATGATGCAAGGAGGAAAGAGGTCCACGATGGAAAGAGGTGGAGGACGCATTAAAGAAGATTAAACAAGGAAAAGCACCGGGTGTGAACGAACTGACTGTAGAAGTGATAAAGAGATACAGGTGAAGTAGATATACAATGGTTATACAGAGTGATTAGAGTGATTTGGAAGGGGCATGGTAATGGTATTTATGGTTATGGAGAAGGCATATGATAGCGTGGATAGGAATAAAGTTTGAAAGCGATGGAGGAGGCCGAGGTGGAAAGAGGAGTCGAAATGAAAGTGAAAAGCATGGGTGAGGATAACAGTAATTGTGTTAAGACGGAGAGTGCAAGAACGGGGTGGTTCCAAATAAAAAATGAAGTGAAGCAGTGGAGGGCCCACTCAGCACTAATATTTGTAATTGAAATGGACATTAATAAAATGGCAGGAAAACTAGGGGCGAGAAGGAATAGGATTAGGGAGAAATTGTCTATAGTTGTATATGAGAACTGCTATGGAGTAGAGAAGTACCCATGAATTGTAAAGAAGTGTTGTACTTGTACAGGGCAAATTTTGTACCCAATGACACATATGCAGCAGAAACAAAGACAATGCATGTAAGAGAGGCTCGGAAAGTGGAAGCCATGGGAATGAAGTTTTTGAGGAGAATGTTAGCTGTCACGAGGAGAAACAAGATTGGGAATAAAGTTATCCGGGAAAGATTGGGGGTACATACAGGGAGTGTATGACATAGTAAAGGAAGCAAAATGTGATAGTCTGGGCATGTAATGAGGCTGGAGGAGAGGATGTCAAAGAAAATTAAGGAAATAAAGTTTGTATGAAAAAGGCAGCAATGGCGGTCAAGAAAGAGATAGGAGGAACATTTAACAGAAAGTGTGCAAGTGAGAGGAGGAGAAGAATGGAACCAATTAAAGGGGAAAGAATAGAGGAAGAGGGAGATATTTTACTAAACTGAATCAGTAACATGCTGGAAACAGTTTATGATGATGATATATGTTTTCTATTCATCTTCTTCCAAATATGTAACTTAATATGATATAAAGGAATATCACAAATTTAAAATCGTTTGTTATATGAAAATGATCAGTATAAAAAGGTGTGAAAAGTGTTGCAAGTTTGCTTCCTTATATATCTCTTTCATATCTTCCTGTACCAATTCCTCCCCCTCACCCCTCAATTTTATGGTTGTTTTAATTAGATTTCTTCGTTTATAAAGTTGTGTTCCGCGTTTCACACGCCCTCATGATCATTTCTGGTAAAATGAAACCTAGTTCGAAGTATTGGGTGGTACAGATAGGTTTTCTTCATGAAACAGCCATTACCTCTTTGTCCAGTGGCAGCAATGTAAAGTGTAAAATGTGTTTCTTCTTTCCATTGTAAAAGCCATATTGTGTTTGTTGATTGTTCCATTCTATATGTCTTTATCGTTGACCTCGGTAGTCTTGGGATATAGTGTTCGTCTCAGGACCCGATGTTCGTGGGTTCAAACCTCTGCATGGATCAACATATTTTTATTGAGCGATTAAAATCTGTAGCATAACTTCCTTCGAAGAGGAATTAAAGCGAACAGACCCATGTCAATAATAATTGTGGAATGTAAAAGAATGGTGATAAGCTCTCAATAGAATGGATTGACGGTGTAGGGTTAGGGGGTATGGGGTGTGGAGGGTACACGCTTACAACAATATTTGCCCAATCCCGTCATAGGCGGTTAATATAATTTGAATATAAGTTTTCGACAGCAGTTCTTGCCCTATCCTAACATAGGAGGTGAGTATAGTTTGAAGAGAAGTGCTCGACAAGGACACCAATTCCGACCTAATCGCGTTCAAATAGGCCTATATGTCCCAATGTTATGAGAAATAAAAAGGTAAATTTAAACAGGTCTAAACATTTTATGGAGTTCTCAGATTGTCAGGTACCTAATGTTTATTCTCTCGTATAGTGTTCTGTATTATATAAAATTATTTAATTATTTTGGATTTGCGTTTTATTTAAACCTCGCTCCCCGATTTAATATAAATTATTCTGAAAACTTATTTCCTAGTTTATTAGGTATTTTATTCCAAAAAAATATTTAAAAATTAATTTTAAAAACAACCTATGTTTACTCTTATCGTATATTTTTTTTGTCAATACCAGTTTTGAAGGTCTGTGACAAGAAGGTCGGAGTTCAAATCTCATTCGGGTGTACTGAGGGTGGGTTTCTACTAAATGGTTTTCCATTTTTCTTCAAATCAAGTCCGAGTAGATTTCGTCGGGTTGGACGTATATGTACTAATTACGCTAATGATAGGGATGTTGAAGGTTTAATTTAGAGTAGGGAAAGTGAAACACTATTTAGGAAAACATACCCTAAATACAACCGACCGTGATTCAAACCCCAATCTCCCCATCGTCGGAAGACCCATCTATTACGAGAGTGATTGACACAATTTTAGACCGTTCGACCACTGAAGCGGGTCTCTCTACCTTATTCACTTAAACATCATTACCGTAATTAAAATGTGTATAGCCCGGACGCATAGACCAGGTAACCTTGTCTAGTATACTTTTCTACATGACTTGTCTGTGCCGGGCGGTTAGTAAGGGAACGCTCTCACCTGGGCGACTCGAATAGAATATAATCAAAGCGCGGCAGCCAGTACCGCTAAACCCTAGGCGAATCGAATCGAAGCACGATATTTAGACTCACATTTTTAACTGAAAAGGAAAGTCAAACTGCAGGAGTTTTGATAAAGAAGAACAAAAAATGTTTATATTTCTTTCACAATAATAGCTACATGACATAATAAATATAAATAAAGCCAAATATAAATAAATGTTTGTGTTTAAACTGTAAGATTCAAATAAATAGCAATGTATGTTTCGTTTCGTTGAGGCTCGGTAAAATCTGGATGTCGCCTCCGTCTATACATCCACCGAGTCGTGACAAGAGTTGGAGCATTATAGAAATCCATGAATAATGCAGTGAATAGGATTTACCTTGCGCCATAACTACAATTACAAGTTTCATAAAGTCTGATCTGCAAGACTGCCTGGATCAGGGACTACTCAAATACAGCACCTGCATTCGTTAATAGGTACTTCCCCTCAGCCGCGTACATGCGCCAATTTAAGAAAGTTTCACGTTTACCAATTTATAACTTTGGGTGACGTTTCTCGACTTGATAATAAGCTTGGGATGCTTTTATCCTGCGACCGATTCCGTGAGAGCGTACTATGGGACATCAGAAAAGTTTGGGTTTTAATTGACAAATATAATGATGTACGTCAATGACATGAAACTTTCTTTTGGAACAGATCCAATACAATGACCTTTAAGAAAATACCCTTTATTTTTTGCGGCCTACATTGACAACATTTTAGATTAACTAAGTGTTATTTTATAGATATTGGTAATATCTATCTACGCATCAGATCACATGAGCTGACGTATGAACACATGAAAGTAGATCCAGTAGCTTTTTATAACCCAGCTGAGTGCCCGAATGGTCTATGGCGTCACTCACGTGTCAGACTGGCCTACTGATGACGGGGAGATCGGAGCTCGAGTTCCGGTCGGGTCTACTGAGGGTGGATTTCCCTTCGCAAATGCGGGTAGATTACTTATTAAATGCTTCCTTCCTTATCCATTCCTTACCCCATTAGAGTAATTATCACGTAATTATGAGTATAACCTGAACAGGTAGTTAGTAAGACACGATAGTAAAAAAGCTTTCTATAGCTGTTAGATAAGAGAGAGTCTTCCTATGAGAATTGGGCTGCAAATAAGATACTTTTCAAATTTTATAGCAAAGGCTTTTAGAAAACAAACTTTTTTTATGGCCAACATTGATAACATTTTACTATATTATTTAAGTGTGATTTGATAGGTAATGACAATATCTATCAAAAGTGACAGCTGCAAATCACATTAATTGGCGTATGAATGCGTGAAAGTAGATCTAGTAAATTTCCTAGCTGTCAGATAAGGCCCTTCCTATAAAATGTGTGGTATATAATCGAATTTGACCTTCGTTAAAATTATAAGCCAGGAGAAATTATATCATTCTCAAGGGAAGAGTGTATATTTACCCTTTGATCCTCATTAATATATGACTCTAGAAAGCTCTTAATGGTCCTAGATAGTAACTCAATAGCATGAGAAAGTTGCTTCACTATGACTCACACAGGTTTTCTTTCCGTGATGTACCAGGAATTCAGGTATTTTTCGTAAACGTATTTAGAGGTTAGTTGCAAACTAGGGCTTTACGAGACTACTGGGTATTGTCGGAAAATGATATGAGAGTACATTTGTATAAGGGCCAAACGTCTAAACTTGGTTGATAGCGTATCTACCTACTAAGTTAAGCCCTGGGTTTAATTTCCGGCATTAGCGAAAAATTCATTGTTGCTGGAATATGAGTTTCCCCATTCACATTGATGAATGGGTGTTGTGTCTGTTCTAGATTTGTATCACCACATCTTACTAACTGTTCGGATTATATGCTTCTCTAATGGAGTAGGCATGAGGACGGAAGTATTTTAGGGGTAATCTAGCCATATTTGCGTGGAAAGAGAGTGGGAAACCATTTAGGAAAAACCTTTCTCAGTAGACCCGACCGGGATTCTAACCTCGATCTCTCCGTAATCGGCAGTCCAGTCTGATACGAGTGTGACACCTTAGATAAAGCGTGTCAAACTCGTTTGCTCCTAAGGGCCAAATTCAAAATTTAAAATACTGAGAGGGCCACATTTCAAAAAATTATTATCAATACCAAAATAATATTAAGATTATATAATAAGACACGGGGCTAAAAGAATTACATATCCACTCTTTTTTACACTAAATGTAGACCTTACCCTCTGTTGTTTTTAACCAGAGCATTGTAATTTAGTGCTAAGCTTTAAACTTTGTGGTGGCTTCGTTTTTTAACTGATGATATGCGTGTCTGTAAACTACCATCTCTCAGGTGTTCGTTCCTTTTCATAGGAGAAAACCATTGTACACACATTTATAAGCTGCCCAACATTCCACATAATTGGTGTACAAATTGAACCATTATTTGGAATCGATCTTGGGTGTCTAAAAAGTAAATATTTGGTATATCAGCCTCAATTTCTATATTTCCCTAGAAATGGTCAATTTCCAAATGCCATAATCTAAAATTTATAACATTTTATGATTGTATAAGTATTTTGTATAGGTATTGATAGCATCTTTTAAAGTTACAGCCAGAGGAGTAACTAAGCAGTAATGAGCCAGCGGTAAAACTTCAATGATCCCCCCCAGCCCTCCAGAAAAGAAAGCCAACCCCTTTCCACCAAAATCGCATGTGTAATTATTGCAGATTTTAATAATCATTACAATGTAATTTATTATTGGAATTATTTTATAAGCTACGTTATACAGGTCTACATTTGTCTAATACTTTTTTTTACTAAATTGTTTAAAATAATTATATAATGTAAATAACCTTTTTTATTTAGCACCGCATCTTACTACCCATTCGGGTTATACGCTTAAATACTAATTACGCTTATGGATTAGGAATTGGGAAGGATGAATTAAAAGGAAGTTAGCCCACATTTGCGTGGAGGGAGAGTGGAAAACCATTCAGGAGACCCCCTT
>CABFVX010009552.1:0-17877 GCA_902151425.1 Timema shepardi
TTGAAACTCATGGTTTTCATTTTTTTCGCGACAAAAACAGCTTCAACTCAGCGGGAAAAATCGCTCGTGTGGCCTTAGCCTTAAAGCGTATAACCCGAACGGGTAGTAAGACGTGGCGCTAAATATTATTATTACTATTATTATTGTTCCAGAGAACTTTAAAAAAAATATTATGCTCAAATTAGGTTAACTTACTAGACTGTTCTCGAACCCCTAATAAATATGTCGCATACCCCAGGTTGATAACCACTTATCTAAAGGATTTTTCCATTGGTGATCTGATTACTCTCCAACACTTATTATTATAGAGTTTACCAGTTCTAAAATAACAATGGTTCACCTAAATGAATACGTGTTTCATTTATACTACCGGGTTTCTCATATAAAGAGAAATTTGAAAATATGCAGCAACTAAGACAAAAAAAGCTTATGTTTTATTTTTTGTAATATGAGGGCTTGGCTATATTCCAGTTGTAGATGCCCAAATGAATGTATTACTAAATTATAATGCACACAGACTAAACATCAAGCTCATCTAGTCTAGTTTGCCGTTAATCGGTGAGTCGGGGTTTGAATCTCGAACGGGTTTACCGAGGATTTTTCTCGCTAAATTGTCCCCCGTCCCCTTTCCAACCTTCACACGAACGTTGTTACATTTACTCTAAATTCTACCTTTTGCATATTTAGCTTATTGGACAGTTGAAAGTGGATAACCCGGACGTGTATATTTGTAGGCCTGTAAGTCGTGTGATGATACAACCACGCGTTTTGTATACAAGTATACCACGATACATTTAGCCATATGATCTATAATCTGATTTTGGTTGGAAGAACAGTAGAGAAAATTCAAACATATTTCTTTGCGACCAACATCGACAGTATTTCTTTATTTTATTGGTGTTATTTTATAGGTATTGATACTATATGTCAAAAGTGACCATTTCAAATCACATGACTTGATGTATGAATATATTAAAATTGTTTTAGTAACTTTAGTAACTAACTTTTACTGTTCTTCCTACCAAAATCATACTTTAGCTAGGTGTGCACTAATGTTATCGTTACAGAGTCAGGAGGCTGGTGTTCGATCCTGACCACAGGCTTTGAGAGAGTGCATTTACCCACGATACGCAACACACACTCCTTATTTTCCGCTACCATATTTCGCCCTTTTTTCTCCGGCACGTACAATTTCAGGTTTTCCCTTACTTTTTTTTTACCTTGTCATCTAAATACTTTCTTTTATTATTTTTCTCCGTATTTTATTAAGCTACTTTTTTCGTCCTGGTTCACTTTTTCCTGACTCCCCCCGAAACTATTTTCACCCTGACTCCTATTTTCTCTCTGACTCTATTTTCCCCTGACTATTTTCCTCCATCTCTATTTTTCCCCGACTCTATTTCCCCCCTTGATTCTAATTTTCCCCTAACTCTATTTCCCCCCTGGCTTTATTTTCCCTCTGATTCAGTTTCTCTCCTTGATTTTATCTCTCCCCCAACTTATAACTCCATTACTTTATTTCTACCCATCTCGTATAGGCTTTATCCAAGAACGAGAATGAGTGCGAGTGAAAGGTGAGTGAGAAGTGAGTGGCGTTGATTTTGTTACTATTGGGTCGTCTGCATGAACGAACCCTAGTATATTTCAAATCAACGCCACTCATTTCTCACTCACCCTTTACCTTTACTCATTCTCGTTCTTGTATATGACCTTATAACTCCCCTGATATATATTTTTTTACCTGACTTACTTTCTACCTTTCACTCATTCTTTTTATTTTTATCTATTTTTACCTTCTTTTATTCTTGCCTTTTTTTATCCCTCAGGAAATGAATCTTCCCGGTCCTGTCTGTATGTCCCCATACTATTTACCATCTCGGCAATTTCTCATATATACGTGTGTGTGTGTGTGTGTATGCAGATCGATGGGGCGGTCGCAACTGTGATTACTTTGACAGTAGCAGCTGGTAGAAGGGGTGGGTGGGGATCGAACAGGATGTCTGCGGAGGGTTTTGGAGTGCTCCGTTGCTGAAAGGGAAAAAAGGGGTGGAGGAGGTTATAGCTGTGTCCCTCACCCTACCTGGTGCGACGACCCCATGTTGTTTGCTCCTTTGATGAAAGGGGGGGGAGGTGGCGTAGGAACATTTTTAGTCTTCCTCGCCAGGAGATCGTCAGGCCCAACGATGTGCTACCGGAAGTTTGGTTGCGCGTGATTCATCCGTGGACACTTCAAAACCTTGGTTGTTTTTATAAAAATTACGTCCCATGATCTCTTTGCACCTGTGTGCTCAATAGCCAGTTCCCTGGATTGGTGGGCACGTGAACTAAATGTTAAGCTCTAGTCTGGTTTTCCGGTGAAGGAGAAATCGTAGTTTGAATCCCGGTTGGGAGTGTTGAGGGTGTTTTACCTAAACAATTTCCCACTTCCTTCATGCGAATATTGGTACAGTCCCTTTAAATTCTACCTTCCTCATCACTATCCCATTATTGTTAATTTGCGGATTATTCAGACGTTTAGTAAGACGCTCAAAACATTTTATATTTAGATGTTGATAATAATGTTGCTGCGGTGCTTCGCTATGGATATAAACTGACCCGTTGCTGCGGTGCTTCACTATGAATATAAACCGACCCGTTGCTGCGGTTCTTCACTATTGATATAAGCTGACTCGTTGCTGCGGTTCTTTGCTATGGATATAAGCGGACTCGTTATGGATATAAATTGACCCGGTGATATAATATATTCTAAATTGCGAGCTGTTATTTATTTTATTTATTTAGCACCGCGTCTTACTACCCGTTCGGATTACACGCAAATGGATTAGGAATATGGAAGGTTGAATTTAGAGGAAGTGAAACCGCATTGGCGTGGAGGGAGAGTGGGAAATCATTTAGGAAAAACTAACCCCAGCTCACCCGACCGAGATTCGAACCTCGATCTACCCGTCCTCGGCGGTCGAGCTCAACACGACTAGCGCGCTAGCCAACTACGCCACCGAGGTGGGTGCGAGCTATTATTGAACACTGAATTATGTGTAGCCTGTGTTTTTTATGACTACTATATCAACGCTTGTAAGCAAGCGATCTCGCCACTCTA
The DNA here is from genome assembly GCA_902151425.1 of Timema shepardi. Taxonomy (NCBI): domain Eukaryota; kingdom Metazoa; phylum Arthropoda; class Insecta; order Phasmatodea; family Timematidae; genus Timema; species Timema shepardi. Next base: position 3,098 of record CABFVX010009552.1, read on the forward strand.
TTCTTCTTTCCCTTCAACATCCTTCCCTCTGTCGTCCCATGGTTCGTATTTTCCCTTAGTTTCCGCTCGACAGGGGGGTGGGAGGGTCTGAGACGTGTGACGTCACTCGGTCGTTATTCAATTGCCCAGACAGTTTCATGCTCTCGATTTTTCTTTAGAAAAATGTTTCTTCGCATATCCCCCCTCTCTCCTAACACCTTAGCTCTGGTTTCTGTGTTATGCCACGTTTGTTTGGAGTGGTGCCGTTTATTTTTCCTTATTTTAAAAACATTTTGAATTCTTGGCCACTGTGTTAAATTTAATGGGGCAGATTCCCTCCACTCCCCCTTATTTTTCTTTTCATGTTGAAAGGGGTGAGTTACTGTGTCTGAAAGCTGACAAAAGTAAACGGAACTAGAGAAAGAACAATTGTAAAAGTGAGATGAATAAAAAAATCAACTACCAAACATTCCCAGCTGTATTATGTATAGGTCCCCCCCTTTTTTTTACACATTGATAAATAAAATGTTCGAAAACAATTGGTTCTAATCTATATATTTAGGCTCGTTGATCTTCTAAATTAGATTTAGTTCTATTTGTAAATACTTGTGTCATGGCTTCCCACTCATTTAACGCAAATGTGGCTACATTATCTAAGAATTACATTTTCCCTATTCCTAACCCATTAGTGTAGTTAAATTAGGATAGCCCGCACGATTATAAAGAGGGGGGAGGAGGGGTCGGATATAACGCAGGTGGTTACACTCCACTATCATCATTTTAATTTCCACATATTATTTACTATTATTAGCACTGCTTTTAACTACCCCTCTGGGCTATCCTCATTTAATTACACAAATGGGGTAGTGTCGAGAAAGGTGAAATTTTGAGTAAATGTACATACACTCACATGTCGGAAGGGGGAGAAGTCATTTAGGAACAAAACCTTTAATACATCTGGCCGGGACTCAAACTTTGACCTTTGATCATCACTGGCAAACCATATCATACGATGTTGACGCATTAGTCTGCGTGCCCAGTGATTATGGTAAAATAGGTTATTGCATGATGTATAGTTTGTAGGTGAAAAGTTACCGTAATTTTTACTTTTCCTACAATTGAAAAGTTACTGTGCTGAAAGTGTCATCCGCCTCACCAATCCCTCTTGTCACTTTGATAGGTGGAATCCATTTGCGTCACTTGTCAACGTGACAAAACACACTTGCAAAGCGTTTGGATATGATTCTGTTTTTGGTAAACAATTTTAACCATAAGAACAATACAAAGTTATCTTGAATGGACAATAATATTATTTTGCTAAGCCCGATTTTTCATTATATTGTTGGTTTCGTTGCTCAGCGTCTTACTGACCAATTAAATAGTTGGTTCAGTTGTTATCTTAACCGTTACGGTGGTCGAATGGTCTACTCTAAGTATTAATACATTAATCAACTATTTTACAGCCCACCTGAAATTTGAATGTATGATATTGACCCATTTTAAGTAACACGCAGACACTATTAGCATTAAACAACTCTATTGATTATGTTTGTGCAGTACTCAGGTCTGACGTCTTAGCTCATTTAATAGCATGCCTGTCTATTGAGTTAGGGATCCCAGGCTCTAATCCCGTCATGCCTGAAAAATTTATCATTGGTAAAATTTGGGTTTCCCCTTTTTCAGTGATAAATTTATGGCTGGGGGCGGGATGTTGTGTCTGTTATAGATTTAAGTTTTTAAGTCGTGTGCTAATATAATAGTTAGGTTCTCGAAGTGCACGTTAAATACCTCAAACAAATGAGACACATAGTACTCAACCTGAAGGTGGGTTGGATCCTCAACTTTTGTTTCAAATATTGAATTTAGAGGAAGGTTTCCGGAAATTGGGTGGAGNCGCAATTCACCCGACCGAGATTCGAACCTCGATCTCCCCATCCTCAGCAATCGAGCTCAACACGACTAGCGCGTTAGCCAACTACGCCACCGAGGCGAGTTTATGCATTGTAAAAACTAATGTCTGAAGTTTTGTAATTACGTAAGTATGAACGGCTCCTAATGATTTCATTGAAAATTGACAAACTAAATATGTCACTATTATAAAAATAATCCAAAATTTACCTTAATCCAGGAAAAAATTAAGTTACCCAGTGGCCTACAGTAATTTTGAACCTCAAAAACAATTCAAATTTGTATAATTTTCACTATTCCGTAATTATATTTTATTTAACTCCTAAAACCGGGGATTTTTTTTTATTAAAGTCCCTTAATCTTTTGAATAGCCGAGAGTTTGTTATTTAATTACAACGTTCATACCCACCTAGGTGGTGTGGTTAGTTAACGCGCTAGTTTAGTGTTGAGCCAGACTGCTGAGGATGGGGTGATCAAAGTTCGAATCTCGCTCGGATTAACTGGGGCTAGTTTTTCCTAAATGGTTTTCCATTCTCCCTCCACGCAAATCTGGGTTCCCTTCCTCTATACTCAACCTTCCCAATTACTAACTCATTAGCGTAATTAGTACTTAAGTGTATACACCGAATGGGTAGTAAGTATTTACAACGTTGACGAACTTATTTTCAATGGTTTTTGTACTTTTAGTTGCTGCAACAACCAAGACTAAACTGGATGTAAATAAAACACCTGACCTAAAATTGTTTTCTTCAAGAACACTCACACTTACAAATCAAATTATTTTATTGATGAAACCCTTTATATTTACAAATGGTAACACATTCACTTGTAAACTGTAGAGTTGCAGTTTTGTAAAACAGGTATCAGGGGTAGAGAAGGTATTGTAAATTAATGAAGCGGGTCGGGTGTAATAAAATTCATTTGGCAAATATAATCAGAATACACTGGATATAATTGCTGAGGAAACTGCTTGGCTACTATTAGAGTTGTCATTCTCTCGTTTTCGTGTGGTCAATCTCCCTTTGAGTATAAGACAAGTTTCGCAACGATGCCTGGGGTTAGTCGAGGTTGCCAGTAGCCTCTTATTACCCCAAAACGCCACCTTCAGACATAACTCAAGGAGATTTGACAACAATTTACCGAGAGAGCGCGAAGATAAAACTTTTATCATAAAACCTGTAATGATATTAGAGGTGTATGGTGTAACGACGATTCTATGGAAAAATGCGGAAGTGAAAAAAGCCCACACGAAAATTGCGCACAGAACCCCACCGACATATGCGCACAGGAAAAATGCCCTACAAACACCCATTAATAATGTTTGTTCCATAAACCTCGCACAGTTTATGATGATCCAACCTAACCTTTTTATCTGTGTGGCCTTTTTTCTGTTTGCTTTTTTTTCTCTGCGCATATATACGTCAGTAGAGTTCTTTCTGCTCGCAATTTTTGTGTGGGCTTTTTTCGCTTCCAATTTTTCCCGGTCACCAGTGTGACAGTGTTGCCTAGAAAACTGGGAGAGCTAGGAAAGAAAGTAAGTATACATAGACTATTTTGTGTGCAAAAAAAATCGTGAAAAAAAAGCATTATTTATTAATTTGAGACATTTAACTTGCTATAACTAGCAGGATTTTGTTTAGAAGAAAATGTGAACTTAAAAAATTAGCACTTTGATCATTCCGTTTACACATTATATTCCTGTATACTACACTCAAGTGTCTGGAAAAATAATTTCTGGATAAAATACGGAATATTAGTAAGGAGGTACGTTGAGCTGGCGAAGTAAGGCTAAGGCCACACGAGCGATTTTTCCCGCTGAGTTGAAGCTGTTTTTGTCGCGAAAAAAATGAAAACCATGAGTTTCAATAGTGGGATGCTACACGAGCGGCAAATATCGCACGACAGAGACACGTCACATGCGGCATCAAGGTCATGTCGCGTTGGAATGCGCCGGGGTCCATTTTCCTGGCGACATATCCCGCCTCTCTACATGCCACACGTGCGACAAAAACCGAGGGATGTTCTTCCACAAGGGTTGTGCCTCCACGTTCTTCTGTCATTAAAGTGCAGTTACAAACGTTTTGATAATTTTTATACTTCTTTTCCTTAAAGAAAACTGCTATATTTTTTATTGTGAGCTATATTATATATACAACATGAGTGAGCGTTACAATTTAATCAATGCTGTTGCAGCTACACATACATCACACAGCTTGGTTTGGCAATTCATTTTACCTGGTAGGCCTATTATTAATAAGAACGATGTTTGCAAGACTGAGATGTAGAAAATACTGAAGAGGTGTGACAAGCGGTTTTTGTCGCTCTGTATAGCCTCTCTCTCTTTTTTTAAAAATAAATTTTGCAGCTGAGACTAAGCTGCTTTTATCGCTCCGTCTAGCATCCCCTGTTCGACTTTTGCAGCCGCGACATTTGTAGCTTAGGTCTGGGCGGTGAAAATCGCTCGTGTGGCCTTAGCCTTAAGGCAGCCTTCTCTCCCACTTAGTGGGAATGTAACTTCAAGCGTGACGGGGTCTCACTGGAAGTCTCGGGTTAGCATCCTGACCAGCTCAAATGTACGCCTTGATCGTTCTCGATACGCGTGTCTTATGAATATGAATTATGAAATGAGAATTACATTTATTAATAAGTTGCTTTATTGAGATCATTAATTTTTATCAACTATGAAGTATAATTAACGTGACTAGACGTCCCGCTTTGGGGAAATGTGTCCCGCTGTCCCCTAGATCTTCCATGGGACGCACAATTGTCCCACTTTGGAGGGTAGTCCATTTTGTGAACTAAGTAAATTAATACAAACTTTGTTATGACTCGTCTAGACGCTCATTACTCAATGCCTATCAGTCCAGTGTAGACGACGCGAACAGTAGTGATGTCGTCTGTTTAAAATGTTTAAAATGTCGTACTGAGTTTAGTGTTGCTCATGGAGGTTCCTGTGATGTGAAAAAAAAATCTCATTGGCACGTAGCTTCAGACCAGTCTGCTTGTTCTAGTAAATCGATTTCTTTGTTTTTCAAAAGTAATGTGCCGTCCAAGAAAAATCTCGAAGTTTCTGCTGCCGAAGGTTTCTGGGCCTATCACAATGTACGAGAAAATCACAGCTTTCGTTCCAATGATTGTGCTTCAAAAGTAATAAGTTCGTGCTTTGAACCAAAGTTTCATTGTGCCAGAACAAAATTTCAAGCCATTGTAACTCAAGCATTTGCATCATTGGCTGATTCACGACATAAAAGGGGGTTGGAAAATACAAATTATGTTTCCTTAATGACAAACTCATTTAACCACGGGTCACAAAAAAATACTAGCCGTGTTGGTGAGATCTTTTAATAAGTTTGATGGGGTGAAAGTAAAAATATTGGACTTACAGTCTCAGCCTGGGGAAACTTCCGAAATTATTGCCAGTTATTTAAAGGATGTGTTGCAAAAGTATGACCTAACAGACAAAATAATTTCTTTTAGTGCGGATAACACATACTGTATGTTTGGTGATGCAGGAAGTAAAGGAAATGATAATGTTCATCCCAAATGGGAAACTTTTTTTGCAAAGAGATATTGTGGGTATTGAATGTGCTTCGCACATTATACACAACGCGTCTGGTTGTTTGCCAGTAGATGTAGAAGATTTGATTGTGAAAATATATTCACACTTTTATATTTACACAGTAAGGGTGTACAAATTTAAAGAAATTTATGACACCATCAATATTGAGTACCAGAAAATGTTGGGATATAGCAAAACACGATGGCTAGCGCTAATAATGCCTGCCGTGGAAATAATTTTAGAATTATTGTATTCGCCACTTAAGGAATATTGTCTGAGTCAACCTAAATGTCCCGTGGTTTTGAAGACATTCTTTGAAGAAGAGCACTCAGTAATGTGGTTATATTTCATACACAGCCAAGCAGCTACCTTCCAAAACTCATTTTTTAAATGCAAGGTCAGAATTTTTCTGCCATCAAGGTTACTACAGAGATAAACACAATGGAAGAGAACCTTCAAAATAAGATTAATACTAGATTTATTCCTCATGTACTGCACAACTTAATGGAAAACAACTTTTCAGGACCTGAAAAAGAGGATTTTTCCAAGACTATTGTAACATTTTACGAGATATAATTTACAATATTTATAGCAGTGGACAACGCATTTCGAGGGATTGGAAATGCTTGAATAGGCAACTCTAAAAAAAACTCCAGAATGGTCTGATGTTCAACTGGCTATAGACTACCTTATTGATAAAAAAAACCACTCCGACGTATCTTCTGATACAGAGCTTTTTGATGAAATGACTTGTGTAAATAAATACATTGAGATCCAAATTTCAATGTGTAGTGATAACAAATTATAATCTGATAAACGGCGGCTTGAACTGTTTAAACATTTGAGAGAAAAATCCATAAATCATCAGCACATCAGTAAAATCGCAGAATATGTACTAGCACTGCCAGGAAGTAATGCAGCCTTTGGGAGAGTTTTTTCTGTAATGACCAAACCCTTCCTTCACCTTTGACAAGACGTGTATTAATCACATCTGTGAATGTGGGGAATGCCAGACCTTCACCGTGGTTCGGATTCCACGTTAAACTGTAGGTCCTCTATTCCATATCACAATCACCCTACCATTACACATTAGCGTAAGAGCGTACAACCCGAACGGGTAGTAAGACGTGTTGCTAATAATAATAATAATAATAATAATAATAATAATAATAATAATAATAATAATAATAATGTTTCTGCAATGACAAAAGTGTGGGCATCGGAGTTTAGGGAGTTTAGGGTGAGCGTTTTAAGGTCAATATTAGTGACAAAAATTAATTTTGACTTAAGTTGCCAGGACTTTTATTCAATGTTGTAATCCTCACCACCACTGTTAAAACAAATAAGTTCAAATACAAAGTATGAGTATGACTGAGTCTGTATGAAACATTGAAATGTACTCTTATAATTTAGATGCTAAAATTTACTGAGTAAATATATATAATGTGCTTTCTTTTCTATTTACTTGTATGTAATTTAAAGGTTTGTTTAAATAACAGTAACATAATTGTAAAAATAAACATCTAAATTAACTGTCCATACGTTTTAAATCTCAACCTCTAACCCCATCAAAAAAAAAGAATGTTTAGGCATACGTAGGCTTTGCTTTCTACTTGTTTTAAACAAATTACCACAAAACAGCAACGTCCGAACTCAGCTAATTGCGAAACTTTTAACTTATATCTTATTGCAGGGGTCAAGGATGGCCTCAAAATACGCCTTTTCAGGTTTAATTTTTTTTTACATCTGGGGGGGGTGGGGTTCCTCATCCACGCTGGAGAGACCTCCCATACTGGTTATATCCCCCAAACTCCCTGGTATAAACATGTCCCACATTAGGGCAGAACAAATCTGGTCACGTTAAGTATAATCATTGCCTTCACTCAAAACTAAATCAGTGTGTCTGCCGGAGTAGTTAGTTAATTTCCAGTCTCTTTGACTGCCTAAACGTGAATCTTAGGGCGGTATGCAAGAACGTTAGGGAATGCTTAGTGGAGTGATAGTGTGGTCCCGAGCACACTATTGCTCCACCTTTTAACCTATGATAACGCAAGCAAACCCACGCTAGTGTCCACTCAGCATCCACTTAGTCAAGTTCTTGCATACGCATTGTTTAATGCCCTCCCGCATCGATCATCTGTCTACACGTGAGTCTGAGTGCCATTTTCTTTCTCCTTGGCCCACGGGATTCGATTCCTATCATCTCGCGTGTCTCCAGGAAGGTTGCATCAATAGTAAGTCAGCCCTGGACACTTTCAAATTTAACCGAAAATAATTATGCCAGGGGCTTTACTTTATCTTGAAATAAAAACATATGCTATATATATTACATCAACCCTGTGTAAATTCGTAACATAAAAATAATACCATATATAATACATGAGATTATATTTTAAATGGAAATGATACAATGTTTCGGGTTTCTTTCGTTATTCGTTGGCCATTTATTGAAAAATGTAAATAATAAAATGTTTCAAGTTTCTTCAGTGATTCGTTGGCCATTTATTGAAAAATTTAAATAATAAAATGTTTCAGGTTTCTTTAGTGATTTGTTATTAATTTATTGAAAAGTAGAAATAATAAAATGTTTCAGGTTTCTTTAGTGATTTGTTATTAATTTATTGAAAAGTAGAAATAATAAAATGTTTCAGGTTTCTTTAGTGATTTGTTATTCATTTATTGAAAAGTAGAAATAATAAAATGTTTCAGGTTTCTTCAATTTATTATGTGTCGGGAATGTGATTAGAAACCGGGCATCTGATACCGTTTCTGTGTCCTTCGATCTTCATATTTTCCATTAAATTCGAATATCTTGTTTTTATATGACTATATTTTGATTTTTAAAAGTTTGCTATGAACTAATTCTATTTTAATTAAAAGTAACATCTGTGGTCAGCCCGCTAGTTACCGATCCTTACCGTAGACACGTTGAAAGTTTGCTAGAGCGTGTGGTCAGTGTGTTTGCCCTGCTGTTAACTGGGGACTAAGGAGGGAACTGATGAAATGGAGGGGGATGGTAGCTTTCATCAAAGGCTCGCCACTGTCATATGTGTATCTCCACCCTCGCCCCCTTCCCTTCACACGTCACATGCACGCGACTGGTTTCGCTATGATGTTTACCTTGATTTACTTACTAATGGACATTTGGAGCAGCTTTTAGAAATTGAAAACATATTTTTTGTGGTCAACAATGAAAACATTTTACTTTTTTACTTTCTGGCACCTCTTGGGTAAAAAAAAAGAAGTGATCGGCAACAAAAATCGAACATGAGATTTTGATGGATGTCAACGTTTCATGACCCCCTGAAACTGAATATATATATTTGCAATGCCGTCTGTATATTACTGGGACTAGAGCCGAAACCATTATAAGGCCGATACGCACAGAATGCTAAGCTATGCTATGCCGTGCCGTGCTGTCCTCTGCTAAGACTTTGTCAATTTGGTTTCACACTCATTGATAAGCTAAGCTAAGGTCCCTCTTTTCACTCCCGAATTCAGTTTTGTTTCTTTCTGGTCTGCTCTAGTGAAGTTTAAATATCTATGATGGCGTTCTCCAAAATGTCTTGTTTGAGTTCAGATGATAGTACTGAGGAAGAAAAGATGCAGCTGTTTTGAAAGATGAAGAAAGTTTAGAAGGTGGAGGTTTGACTTGTTCAATTAACGCTTCCATTTTAATATAAACACATCTATTAGATATAAAACCTACTTAAATACCCGTGAAACAAACTGAAAACAAAACTTCAACACTTCTTTAGTTATTTTCACCAAACCAGCACTGCGTCTTATCAACACGGAGCCCAAGTTGCGTTATGCGCATGCGCAACGTAAGATGGCTCAAGATGGGAGATGGAAAAATTGCGCGGCCAGCAACCGGAAAAAACAGCGTGGTGTAGCAAGGCATAGCTTAGCTTAGCTTTCTGTTTGAACCAGCCTTTAGAGATCGGGCTAAAACTTAATATCTAGTATTTAGGGTTTCATGGTTCCCGGATGGGTTTCTTAAATTATCTATTAAACCCTAATTTTAGGGGAGTTTGCCTAGGCCTTACAGCTGACCGTGGAACTGTTGAGGATCCAATCAACATTCGGTCTGAGTATTGTAGCCTATCTCCATACTTAGGAGTAGAAAGAAAGAAAAAAACACCAAAATCTGCTCTAACGATTTAGATTGAATTTCGTATCTAAGAATTGTTTAACATTACTATCAAAATGGTATTTCTCATTATGCAATGAAAATTACTTTGGGGGTAATTTACTTAAGTAGAAAATTCCACTCTTGATCATATCTCCGCAACGTTTTGAGATATGAAATAACTTAGTATTTCATTGCAAAGTTCTAGTACCTATTCTTCTAATAAAAATTAAAAAACTCTTATCATATATATGTTTGTACAACAACTATTTTCTGAAATATTGGTAAATATATTTTATAAATTGAGGTCTGGGAAATTATTTGTTGTGCTCTTTAGTGAACAGAAATGTTACTTTTCCTCAATATGTTTCTATTATGCTGTGTATTATTTCATTTAAGCTTTTTGGCGGAATGTTTCTGCAACATTGTGGGCCTATAATATTTCGTTTTACATAATATCTTACTAGTGTTGATTACTTAGCTCCAGTAAATGCAAAGTAGCGAAAAAGCCTGTGCGATGTTTAGGTTCATTTATTATCAGTGTTATTTTATAGGTGTTGATAATATCAATCAAGTGACTGCTGCAGATCACGTAACTTTACATATGAACACGTGAAATAAGATCTACTTTTCACGCTTTCAGATATGCCCATGCATAATAAAATTGGGGTATACAAAAAATATGGCATATTGAGCTTTTTGCAAGTTGTAAAACATTTTTTAAAATCATAAGTATCTACTTTTCTACTTTCTAGCATGTCACTAGGGTTTGTCGGCTAGACAGACATTCCTGGTCTTCTACTGGCAGAGGTGGATATGTAACCGTCTTCTGGGGCCGGAGTAGGCCTACCGCATGACAACCATAGGAACCATTATTGTTATTATTCCTATTTGGGAAAAATACCTAGGGTACCGCCGGGAATTGAACCCGGGATATCTAGCTTAGTAGCTAAGAATGATGATGACAACTAGACCAAGAGACCGTTCCTTGATCACGTTTGACACACACACGTGGGTTGTGCACCGCGTATTACTACCTATATGAATTAGATAATAATACCATGGACGTGTTACAAGAGTAGAAATCCATCTAAAAAATAAAAACACCATTACTAATACTTCACAGGGATTTGAACCGTGATCTCCCCGTTACTGGCAATATATAATTATTGGGAGCCTGACGCTTCATACCGCGTGACCGCCAGTTAGGGTCAGAAGTTTAAAAAAAGATGTATCAATATATGTTATAAACATTTTTGACAAATTATTCTCTAGATCTGTTGTTCTCCATTTGGTATTTTTGGTAGTGTTGCATTACTTTCTGTTTGGACTATTCACAACTTACACGATTTTTTTAACACCCCACTTACTACCTGTTCAGGCTATACGCGAACTTTCGCTAATTCTAGGCACAGAATAGTAAAGAATAAATTTTAAGTAAACGCACCAGCAATCTATATTAGAGGAAATAGAGAAACCATTAGGGTTTAAAACCCACATCCCGATGTATAGGGCCATATTTCGAAACAAATCTCTATATGAAGGGACAGAGAAAAGCATACTAATCGAGCTCTCTGGTCAATGAGCCAACCCTGATTCCTCATTGTTTTTTGCTGGGCATATTGTTAATGAGGTAGAACAGTTGAGTGTTACAGGAAGACTCGCCCAAACCCCCAGTGAGGTTTCGTTGCAAGTGGATGTAAACTAATGTAATTCCAAAGCTGTTTTTTGATAGGTATTACCGTTTAGCCACAAGATACCTCCAAAAAAAGGTCCGCACCGACTTTAAAGTTGTTATTTTTTTTTTTAACTTTTTCTGATTTTTCAGTCGGTTACAAGCTAGAAACGATAAGCTTGCCAAATTTCAAGTTTATAGCTCATCTGAAAGTGGGTAAGCATTTATGTCTATGAGTGAGTCAGCCAGGTGACTTTATACTAGTATAATAACAAGCTGCATTCGCTTGTAGGAAGAGTGGGAAACCATTTACAAGATGTTTGCAGGAAATAATAAAAAATTATTCAAATTAATTTTGATCACGAAAATGTCACGAGTTGAGTTTACTGGTCATGAATAGTATATTATGAGGCGGCATGATCGATACACCTGTAATAATATTTTTTTATCTCCACATCGATGGACACATGGTATAAGGCTTTATTCTTGCAATATACCTGATTGCTGGTAACGGGGAGGCTGGGGTTCGAGTCCAGTCTGGGTGTACTGAAGGTGTTTGTTCCTAGATGTTTTCTCATTCTATCTCCACGCAAATTCCGGTACATTTCCTATAAATTCCTCATTCCTCCATATCCTTGTAAACACGCGAGTAGCCCTAGTTCTGTTATGTTTTAAGAAATAGTGCATAACAGCAAAAAATCCAACCAACATTAATATTATAATTCGATTATACTCGTATACAAAAATTACATTTCGAAAGATGAACAAATCAAAGAAATCATAATTTTTATTGCCAGGCATTCTTTATGATTTTTCTAACTTAAAGAGGAGAGGTAGTCTAATTTCACTACCGATTTCATTTTGGGCAAAAATATCTGTGTTGAGAAGTTGCATGGAAATAGGTTTGCAATTAGGAAAGACGATCTCGGCTCACTCGGCAGAAATTCAATCTCCGACTTGCTTCGTCACCGTCAAACCTGAATAGGAAAGTCATTTGTCCGCGTTCCTCGATGTTGTGTAACAGCTAGGGCCTACAGTCGGTGTGAAATGGATAGGCAAACTTTCAGCTGTGTGTGTGTGTACTTGTTTAATTTAGAGCACGTGTATATTGTGTTTGTTTGTATGATATAATTTCTCTTCACTAAAACTAATTGACCTTGGTTCATTAGAATACACCTGTGATTTTCACCTTGCGGCCTTTTCTTTAAAACTTTACCACCGATGGTCACACAGTCTAAAGTGTCAGGTTAGCGTGGAGGTAAAAGTTAAGACTCCCGGCACAGCTAGTTTTTTCCCTCCTCATCCACTCCTTGCTTATGAGGATTCATTTCATTCACGTTACTTATCCAATCCCTACTCCTTGAAATTTAAGTTCTTAATAACGTTGTTTAACGTACTTCTAATAAAAAAGTATATTAAAAACTCTAGATACAAATTATAAATGTGTAATTTTTTATAATCAAACCTGCCTGTTTGAAGAAAAAAAACACCTTCATAGCTATTTTCGAATTGACTAGGGCGTTAGACTCGCGCTGTTCCTGACCGTCGGTAGTAAGACACGGTGCTAATACTAAAAACATCGTACATCGTGGATAACTTGTGAGCAAACTGTGGGGCTATCCGCATTTATGGTCGCATGATCTAAGGCGTTCGCCTCTCATGGGATTGGATTGCCAGTATCGGGTAGGTTGAGGTTCGAATCCCACCGGATGCACCCAGTGTTTTTTACACACCCTCTCCCCACGTAATTTCGTGTAAATATGAAAATAGCCCAAACAGTAAGACGTAGTTCACATTAAGAAAAACATAAGCTGCGTGCCACAGGTTAGCTAACGCTCTTTCTATGTCACCAGCCGTAACAGTTGTTCCCACATCTCACTTTTATATGACCCCCCCCCTCTCCCTCCTTCCCCTTCCGCTCATCCTTTTATTTTCCCTACTTCATACAAGTAACCTTGTGCTTCAGAAGAAAAAAAATTAAGGGCTGTAATGGGGGGTGCTAGACTGTTCACAGCCTCACACGCAGACGACCCCATTCAAATATCTTGCATTTGCATAACAATGGTTCGCAATCAGTAGCACGATGCTTCCTGCTAGGGTCGCTAGACGGCGTTGCCTAGCAACCCATTCCTAGTCTCGTTGTTGACTTCCCCGCCCTTCAATCTACCTTAAATAAGTTGAGAATGGGTTCGGTTTTTACTGCCTCGTAGTGTGGGCACAATCGTTCAGACGCTTCTCAGCCATCTCTTTAGATACTGCGTGTTGTAACTTTCTTAGTCTTCTAAAGCCGGTAGGTGGAGTGGATCAATTTTTTAGCCGCTTAGGTGGCCGCGTTGTCTAAGGGTATGGCCAGACTGGGCGAACGAGCGCGCGAGCGACGTGCTTGAAATATATAACTGGTTGTTCTATTTTTCATATGCGCATGCTCGAACCAGTACAGTCTAGTTTACAAATGCTAGGCAATATTATTTTACGTTGGTTCATTGCGTGCTAGGAAAACTTCTCAATTTGACATATTTGACTTTTTTTATAACTATCGATAGGCTTAGCACACTTGCTACTAACGGCCTAATTTAATTTGTAAGATTATAAACTAGATATATAAAAAACTGATATATTAAAAGACTTCAACATTATAATCAAAGTAGGCCTCTACAAATAAGACTGACCATTAGCGCAGATAAGAGGATGGGAAAACAACAACAATAAACCACTTGTCAAAAACCACCCTCAGTTCACTGAGCCAAGATTCGGAGCCTCCTTGTCAACAACTATTGAGAGCTAAGTCGCACGCTTGTCAGTCTGGACGAACCCTAACGCGCTACTCTTGAAGTATACTGGACTGCAAATGATGACATCAAGGTTTGAATCTCGATAGATTTACTGAGGGTGGTTTTTACAAAATGGTTTTACACTCTCTCTCTCCACGCAAATGCGGATACACCTCAATATAACTGTTCTAGTCCTTAAAACCATTAGCATAATTTAGTACATAGGCGTATAACCCGAACGGTTAATAAGAAGCACTGCTAAAAAAACTAAAATTTGGCTCAGTGTTTTACTATTCATCCAGGCTATCCGCATTTAATTTACGACTTTAAATTTGTTCCCGAATTCAGGTGGATGGCGATTGGGAAACAATTTAAGAAAAAACACCTTCAGTATACTCGGCCTTGTTTTAAACCCCAACGTCACCGGTGAACCACACTAAATTATCATAATATATAACACGCGTTCCCACAGTTGTAAATAGTTATTTAAATATTACTGAACGGATTACCTTTTGACATGACTTCCATATAGTTTTAACATGATCGGTCCCCGTCTCGCAGCTAAATCAATCATATAATAGACTGCCCGTGGACTTACAAATAAATGCGACTAAATGATGATTTAAAAAAAAACCATTAAGTTTAAGGTGCTCTTAATCCAAGGTTATCAGCAGAGCCCTGCGTTTGTGGAGTTCGCGATAATTCGCGAATGTTAGATATGGCATTTTTTCTTTCAGGTGTTCACATTTCAGGTTA
>CABFVX010009553.1:0-17877 GCA_902151425.1 Timema shepardi
TCTTGCTATGTTCTAAGCCTCACTTTGACTTGGTATGTTTCAAGCCTCACTTTGTCTTGCTATGTTTCAAGCCTCACTTTGACTTGGTATGTTTCAAGCCTCACTTTGACTTGGCAAGTTTCAAGCCTCACTTTGACTTGGCATGTTTCAAGCCTCACTTTGACTTGGCATGTTTCAAGCCTCACTTTGTCTTGGTATGTTTCAAGCCTCACTTTGACTTGCCATGTTTCAAGTTACACTTTACATTTAAAAAGCGACCTTTGCACAGCCTAGTTACTACACACCCTCACATACACATTGAGGTTTCAAGTCATAACTAGATACTATCAGTTTAATGTTGTGCGTTTGTTTACAGGATGATACTAACGAGGACAATTTGGCCGACACAGTCCCTGCCGAAGTCCCCAAGAACGACGTGAGCGCCAGACAGTTCTCCCTGTTTGGTGGGGGCGGGGGTAATTTCGGGTCTCAATCTGGGTCCCTCAACCAGATGAGCTTTGGGTCCACGCAGCAAAACCAAAATTCCTGGTCTTATGGGAAATCTGTTTCTGAGCAGTCGTACAGCGGTTACACTTTCAGCAGTGGTTATAAAGATATTGTGCAGCAGGGGCAAGACAACAGCGTGGATAAACTCATAGAGATCGTCATCATGAAACTGTTCACCGCGGCCGCCATCAGGAACAACTTGATGTCCGTGTTTGCGTCCCTCATCCGACAGGCTCAACTCCCTCAAGAGTTCAGTGGGCAGTTGCTCTATGTTTACAATGCGCTGAGACTGCGAGAGGTCCGGACAGTTGATATCTGCAACAATTTGAAGAGTCTCACCAACCGTCCCCCACAGGAGCAGTTCATCTTGCTGTTGGAAGAGATACGCAAAGCCTCACCTCCGTACCTCGAGCAATCTATTACATCAGTCCAATCTTTTTTGAGAGAAATGAGAATTGACCTCCAGTCGGTGACCAGGATGAACCCCAACATAAAGATAGACATATTTTCGGGCATCCCCCCCAATCTGATTGACGCGGTGTCCCAACCCACTCGTTTCAAGCCGATGACCGAGAGCAGAGCGAACCCCAGGATCGCCCAACGATTCGGGAAATTAGTCGCAAACATACTCGCCGCGCTTTCCGATGACTCGATCATTCTCACCCAACCTCTCTTCGCCGCCTTGTTTCTTAATCTGCCGATGGACGCGTCTAACCCCGCGGCAGATGTCACCAGGCAAAGGGTTGTCGACACATTGAGGACAAACACAATATCTTCATGGAAAAATATGATAACAAATTTGAAGCCCAACGATAAACAGGAGCCCTTCGCTCTGATGCAGATGATGCTCCGATACATGACCAACGATGCAACCGTGCCGGCACAGATGAAAGAATCCTCAAATACACTGCTGCCTTTTATTCGTGATAACTCATACAACAGTATAAACATCCCTGAATACACAAAGTCACCTGACACATCAATGACGTTGCAAGGTTTGGCGTCTGTGCTCTCAAACGCTATGAGTTCTCATCAGACGGACAGATGGTCTTCTGGGTCTAGCTCTGGTTTCCCCGGCTCTCAAGGCAGTCCATCTTTCCCTCGTCCCGGATCTTCGTTCTCGAGCAGTCCCTCATTCCCTGGTCCCCAGTCCCCATCTTTCCCTCGTCCCGGATCCTCATTCCCGAGCAGTCCCTCTTTCCCTCGTCCCGGATCCTCATTCCCGAGCAGTCCCTCATTCCCTGGTCCCCAGTCCCCATCTTTCCCTCGTCCCGGATCCTCATTCCCCGGTGCACCATCCCCCTCTTTCCCTCGTCCTGGATCATTCGGTGGTCCACAATCCCCCTCGTTCTCCCGCCCCGGATCTCCGTTCCCAAGCAGTTCCTCGTTCCCGCAACAACCCAGCCCCCAGCCGGTGTCCAGCAACGGTTTGGTCCTCCCCAGCGCCGAAATCCAGTTGGAAGAGATCCGACAAACCAACACCTTTGAACACTTGCTGCCTCAGACTCAGCCCGGATCCACCGAGGACAACAGGATGCGGCCACTCAGGAACTTCCTGAGTCAACCCAACATCCGACAGATGCTTGGACCGAGCTTCAAGCCAGAAGCTCACAGCAACCAAGGGCAGCTGTTGAGGGCCATCTTGAAAGAGGCCATCAAACTGCAACTGACCGCCAGCAACTACGAACTGGACAGTGTAGCCAAAGAATATGTGAACCTTCTTAATCAACAGTCGAGTATTTCCACAATCGACCTGAACTATCCGACTCTACTGACCGCTCTGCCCCCTCCTGGTCCTAGTGAAATCAACATGTATGAGAAGATCAGCGTATTCCTGAGACAAGCGACGCTCAAGAAGATACTCGGTCCGTCCTTCAATCCCGCCTCTTACGACTCCAAAGGTGCGCTATTGAGGCACATTTTCGAGGTGGCCCTATCGGTGAGAATGGTCCAAGAAGATTCCCAGCTGGTCCAAGCCATCAACTACTACGTTAACAAAATACTCACCACGGGGACCGGGGCGGAGCCTATAGAATGGTTGGCGATATCCCACACGTTTATCACGCGGACCGTGGATCTGAACGCTCTCTTCAGGGCCATCGACTCGGACCGCCTCACCAAGGAGGCCAGGACCGCCATGAAGAGTATCAACAAGTTCTTCAGCACGGTGTTCAAACCGGAGGTACACTTGAACGGTTTCAACTTTTTGAACTATAACACCAAGGGCGAGTGGTTGCAGGCCTTTTACAAATATCTGGTGAGTCTGAACAGCGTCAGCGTCGAATGGAAGGCTCAGTTCGAACAAATAATCCCGTACATTCGTCTAACGGGGCCAGGGGCAGAGCCCATCGAGTACGCGGATTAGAATAAAAAAATAATAGAAGACATTGCTGATTATGTTTGTATACAAGAGTTGTCAAAATGCTGGTAATAAAAGATAGCTTGTAGTTTTTAAATTTATTTTACATGTAATATACACCCATGACAGAATCTCTGGCTCGACCAGGAAAGGTACAATAATTGACACAATGCAGAGTAAATTTATTTATTTTTCAAAATGGCTACATTTTGATTTACACAGTTGAGCTTCAGTTGTGAGACAGGCATGCAGTCCCCTTGTAACATGACAGGAATAGATTTAACTCGGCACCCGTAGAAATGGTCCAAATACAGTTGTGGAGTCTCGCACACAAGCTATACTTTTAGGTTTTAAATTATTTTTGACTACAAATAATTATATTAATGTCTAGAATTTGTTTAATATAGTAACAAATTAATTACAAAATTGACTATTAATTAAAACAGGTATCACAAGTTGCTTACTGAATACTTAGTAAATTATCAAAAATAATCGATAATAAAGGATTTTTTTTTTGTGTGCATATTTTAGTAAATTTTTGAGCTCTACACAAACTATTGTCCACAATTTAAAATAATACCAACAGCATTGGCTTCCATAATTAATTTGGTTGCAAACTATTGTTGAATAAATCTACAGCTAGCTAAAAACTTGAAATAACTTCACACTGTTGTATTTATTATGGTAATGAGAGTCCTGAAGTTTCCAAACCATTAAAACAATACACAGCTATCTCAGAATGTTCTGTTGTGTGAAGGCCAGATATACGTTTCTAACAATTAACTTTTTGATCTCAAAACTGAGACATTTCACCTGAAATGTCGTTGCAAAATGAGCTAATTTCACCTTTTCATTTATTTATTTATTTTTAAGTTCTTAAACTAAAAAAAAGTTTTAATTATATAGGGACAGCTTTGATAGCTTTTTTCTCCATTTTTGGAATGAACTAGGTTTTCCAGACATATGTAACGCATCTCAAAGTTGATAAACCCCGCTCAGAGCAATTATTGTAAGCCATTTTGGTTTGGGATGTTTAACAATACACCTCCATGTTGTATAATATTATATGTAATTAATAAATATGATAGAATTTGTAGATAATCAAAGTACAAATAAAAGTGATATTTATATGCTCTTATAGCATCTTCCTCAGCAAGTAGTAGTTAGTAGTAGTAAGACTGGTAGTAAGATAGTCTTGGTACTACTTGCTGAAAAAGATACTATAAGAGCATGGAAATATCGAAGTGTAGGTAAATATGTGTTAGGTGTTTTTACTTTTTTTGTGTGTTCTATTTATCTACAATTGTATCATATTTATTAATTACATATTACATTATATTTTGTTTATCACACTTTACTTCATACATATTATTTTAAATCATTACCGCCATGTTTTATAAAATGCTGGAAAAGGATCAATGTACATTAGTTAGGGTCCACTATTTTATTTATACAGAATTCCCGGTATTTTCCAAACAGAATTCCTGGTATTTTCCAGACAGAATTCCCGGTATTTTTCAGACAGAATTCCCTGTATTTTCCCGACATTAGAGTGGTATAGAGGAATTAAATTTCACTTTTAATAAAATTGGCTGTACATAAAGTCGCATCGTCAAGAGTTTGTAACAGAATGATTCGAGTTTGATGGGAAAATGTATGCAGTTGTTAAGATTACAAACAGGGATATCTGAGAGCAACTGGCCCTGCGGGGAATGACTTCATAATCACTATCATCACATCTCATTGTGAGTACGAGGAGACAACCTCCTCTGGTGTACCCCACCAGGGCAGCTAAAAATCTACATATAGGAGACCAAACCTGGATGTCTTGTCTCTCCTCGTCATATGTCATACGATAAAACAAACATATATCTGACAGATACACAAGTTATTAAAACTACATTCATGTATTCATAGGCTATGTTATCTGCAGCTGTCACTTTTGATAGATATTATCAATACATATAAAATAACAATAATAATAATAACAGTAACATGTTTTCAAGGTTGCCTGTAGTAAAATATGTTTGTATTTTCTGGAAGGTTCCCCAAATGTGAATTGCTAAGATATAACAACATATAAATCTAAAAAACAAAAATATGAATTAAATTGATAAAAAATAAAACAAACACGGTAAGTCACCGGGATAAGATAATGCTAACCAATTATTGTAGATTATTTTAAATTGTTTTGAGTTATAAATATTGACGTGTAAAATATAAAGCTACAGCAATCAACATAAAGACAGTAAAACCATCAAAAATAGAGAAAAAAAAAAGATATTAACTAAACAACAGTACAAGTGCAACACTCTATAATGTAATATTTAGCTATTAATAAAATAAATAAAACTATATTATCCTCTCTAGGTGTTGAATAAATAACTTTAAAAAAAAATCTGTAATAAGAATAACAAGTAGTTAAAGACACAAGTGTAATAAAATTAAGTAGAACAACAAGGATAAAGGTTTTAATGGCAATCTCAGTTCTGCGGCAGATAAACTCGGAAATAAAACAAGATAAACATTTAATCTCTACCTGACCGGGTGTGCGTTGTTTGGAATCATACAACCAGCCAAACATGTCACTTCTCTGGTACCTAACCTAATTCCTTTTCCCCGCAATAGTTCCATCTTTTAAATCAAACTTGAAACTTGATTAGCGACACAGTTCATTAAACAACAAGTATTTTAAAATTCCACGCCCTGCAAATGTTGAGCACATAAATTCTCATCTTCAACGATTCCGGCCAAAGTTTCCGAGCCTCCCTTGAAACGCACCGGAGCAGGTAAATAATCATCTTAGTCCCCTACTCCATCAGTCTAAATGGAATGAGCCGCTGTGAATGTGTAGTTAACATAATCATCATCGATTGGGAATGTGCACCAAAATAAACATACAAGGAACAGTCTCACCTCGACGAGGTCTACACATTGCTGTGAGTCCCACACGTTGCAATCGGTAATTTATTTAAAATACATCATTGCAAGGAGGAACAGTTTATGTTTTCAATAATTAAGTTAGGCCTTGAAATTAAAACAGACCCACATCGCGGACAGCAAGAATTCAAGTCACCGGTTTGTGATTCTTGTGACGAGGTGGTCTGGGCAAAATGTCTCCACAGTAAAAGACGGGTTAAGAAAGAACGAGAGGAACAAATAGGACCAACCATTATGGTGTTTGCAGTGGAACACTAATGACAATGGTTAGAGAACAACACCATTTACACCTCACACTGCTGCCACTGGACAGAGGACCTCAGTTTCAACTGTTTCCTACAGGAAGAGGTAATGGGAGAGGGAAATCAGGTATGCTCCATCCCTATACCTAGATTTCCTTATATCAGAACTCTTTAGGAGAAAGTGTGGAAAATGTACACACAAAATACAAAAAATTCTAAAGAAGAAACTAAAATACACGCAGAAGACTTGTGGAATAATTTTTTATGCATTTGATAATTTATGTCTAAAAAAACGATAAAAACAAAAACTTTGCAAAGATGTTGAGTTTACTAATAGTGGATGAGATCCTTCCTTATATTAACATCCCTCGACAGGTGTAAATTGTTCATGTATGTGGGTGAATAGGACAGGTGATCACACCTGCTGCGCCGCCTGAACCAAACTCATCTTCAGGTCCCGAGCTATGTGAGACACGTCTACCACCGAGTCTACCATCTCCTGCACAGCTGTGACACTAGGAAACTGCTGCGCCGCCCGCTTCGTCTTCTGCACCGTCTGGGCCAGCGCTTCAGAGAGCTGGTTGGCGCAGTTCAACACGCTCGACCTCACCTCCGAGCGAACCACGTTCCTGTGAACTGTATCGCCGATGTGGACCAACCGATGGGCGCTCAGGACAACAAACTTACTGTGCGCCAGGAAGACTTTTGGTGGCTGGTTGTGCTCCACTGTTTGCAGGAACGCGTCGATGGCGTGAGTGAGGTGGGCCGAGTGGGTCACTGTCTGAGCCGCATAGAACGCCAACACCTGTTTGTCGTCTGGGTCAAGGTCACCACCATCAGACGCCTTCGGCTCGTTTATTACCGCTGCAGATTCTGCCTCCTTCACTAGTGCGTCGTAGGACTTCCTGAGCTCTACCGGGAGAGAGGCGAGTATATCTGCGTCCTGTCTTGCGACACTCTCCCGAGACTCCAAGTTGACGTAATCGTAGTCCTCTAGCCACTCGCCACTGCCGGGCGGAGTGGAGGCCCGCTTGAATAACAGTGTTGAGTTCCCCTGGATGAACGATGCCGTCTGCCTCACATCCTCCGTGAGCGCCCTGGCGCACGCCACCAGCTGGTCCAGGGCGTCGGGAGGTTGCGGCGTCGTGCGCTGGCTCTCATCACCGGTGTCCCGCGCCAGAGACTCGGGAGCCCAGTCCAGTGCGTCTAGAGCTGCGGTGGCCTCCCAGACGAGCTTGTCGGCGTCGCGGAGCGCCTTGACGAGAGGGCGCAGTTTGGCGGCAAGTCCCTTGTCTTGGGCGCGAGCCGCGTTGCCCAGAGCGCCCTCCCCAAACTCTGCAAGATCATGCAAGGAGGCCTTGAGTCGTGTGGCCGCCAGCCTGACGTCAAGAAGACGAGGCTCAAGGCGCTCCGACTGGCGCCAGTGTGGACCAGCGTACCCCAGCAAACGAGAGATGGCGGAGGTAGCCTCACCTTGTAGACGGCCCAAGGATTCCATGGCTGAGCTCAGCTCTAGGGGCAACTCCCTTATGGCGGGCACGTCATAGAGCTGCCAACATAACAATCATACAGTTGTCAGCACGATAGTAATCATACAGTTGTCAGCACGACAGTAATCATACAGCTGTCAGCACGACAGTAATTATACAGTTGTCAGCACGATAGTAATCATAGTTGTCAGCACGATAGTAATCATACAGTTGTCAGCACGATAGTAATCATACAGTTGTCAGCACGACAGTAATCATACAGTTGTCAGCACGATAGTAATCATACAGTTGTCAGCACGATAGTAATCATACAGTTGTCAGCACGACAGTAATCATACAGTTGTCAGCACGACAGTAATCATACAGTTGCAGTTACAGTTGAGGGGATATTTGTGCTCTCTGGGCCTCTATAAATCTTAAAACATTTTCTATTTGTAACTTTTACAAAATCAACCCTCTAGTGTCTAGGGAGTTAACACTAGATTTACTGTATTTGATTTTTAAAGAAGGAAAACTAAGCTTTTGGAGGGTTTCAAGGAACATATTTATCACTAATTACTTTCCATTTGTGTTTTGTGAACTCTTTGTTAATTTATTATTATTATTATTATTATTATTATTACTATTAAATCATCTGTCTGCTTGTCTTTCTTAGTTATTAACTATTTTAAGTTAGTAAATTTGTTTCAATTTAATCTTTTGTACAATTAACTAATGTATTTATTATTTTGAAAACCATGAGTTGTTGGGTAATTTCTCGATGCTAGCCAGTTAGAGGTCTTGACAGTTGGCTACCCCTTTTATATAAAAAGAAAGACCGAGTAAGCCCCCGTATAAATGAATGTGACATCTTCCTTTTACTGGAAAAAAAAAACTACCCCGATTTTTTAAAAACCTCTTTCTCTCCTGTTGTGAGACTTTGAAACAAATTAGTACGATATTGAAAGTTACAGGGGAAAAAAAGGGCGAAAGTCCAATTTTAACTCTAAAATAATTAGTGCTTTCATCTTGTTAGACAATCACGATACCTTTCTAATGCACTTTGGATTGTGGTTAAAAGAGGTCTGCCATGTTTAGATGAATTAAAAAAAAAAATATTCCCTGGAGTTCTCACGGGGGTTTAAGATATAAAAGTTGTTGGCCAGGAAAATGTGTGTTATGTGACTTCCCCCCTTGCCCCTCTGTACCCCTACCCATTCAGCACACATGTGTGAAATTCCAAATATTATTAGGCTCTTCACCCAATTCATCAACCTACTAACTCAAGTATTGTGTTTTAAAAAGCTTGTAGGTGACCTGGTGGTCTAGGGATAAGGTGTCAGACTTCTGTGCTAGGGGTCCGGGGTTCGATCCTCGGTCCCGGCACAGATTTATCTGATTACTAAACCCTTCCTTCACCTCTGACAAGACATCTTGTGAATGTGGGGAATGCCAGGCCTCCACCGTGGTTCGGATTCCACGTTAAACTGTAGGTCCTCCATTTCATCTCACAATCACCCTACCATTACACATTAGCGTAAGTGCGTATAACCCGAACGGGTAGTAAGACGCGGTGATAATAATAATAATAATAATTTAAAAAGCTTCAATTATTTCAAGATGAGTCCTTGTTATAAAAATTTCCTAACCATCTCCTGTTGGCGGAATATGACACGAGCCCACATCGTCATCGCAATGACAATTTGTGTGCATGATGACCACCTTGCTTGTTCTGTTCTAATATTAGACCAATTAGAAATGATGGTACATGTTCCTATTTGACTGTTGGTTACACCTAGTACAGTGCTAGTTACTAAACAGGTATCAAAGTTAATAATGAATACCTTGCTTGAGCATATACCATCTCTATATACTCGTATGTGTCAGCGATGCATCATGTGAGCACCATGGCCAACACAACAATACATAACTATCCTACACCTTTTGGTTGACAAGAACAAACAAGACAGGACATGCTGAGAGCCTTTTGATTGACAAGTCGAGAGATGCTCACATTTGATTGACCAGAAAAGACTCACTAAAAACGTCAAGCAATGTGATTTTTATGGCGTTTAGGAAAACTCATATTGCAGCCTAGTTTGGTGACATCTTTAAATAAAGACCCGGTATTTTTAAATTCCTCGATAGAAGGCAAAATGCAAGTATTTATTCCGGGCTATTTCCCGATGCTCAAAATTCAAGCATAATTGCCAGTTTTCGTGATCAGTATCTGCCCTGAAAGGTGATAGGGTCACATTGCGGGCTGTAAACCCGTGCGGGTGGTCCAACAGTCAATGAGAGGAGGGGAATGAGGGAAAGCTGCTCCACTCATTTAGTACAAACACAGAGCAAGGATACAGTTCAATTTCGATTTAAGGACCTTTTAGAAAAAACAAACACATTTTTTCATGGTCAACATCGATAACATTTTACTTTATTATTATTATTATTATAATTTTATATGCATTTGTAATTTATCTAGTGACAGTGACCTGGTGGTCTAGGGGGTAAGGTGTCAAACTTCTGTGCTCGGGGTTCGGGGTTCAATCCTCGGTCCCGGCACAGATTTAGCGGTGCTAATAATAATATAAAAAGTGACAGCTGCTGACCACATGACTTGATGTATGAATACATGAATGTGGGTCTACTAACTATTGGACTGTACCTGTTGTTGTATGCTGTTGAGGTTGAACTGCGGCCCGCGAGATCCCCGCGGTACGTCGTAGTCCTGCGTCAGGGCCAGACTAGACCTGTTTGAGCTGGACACCGAGTCGGCTGTGAGTGAGCTGGCGGAGCTGCTCGGGGTGAGTTGCTGCTGTTGTTGCAGCGCCGCGAGGGGGCGCGGCACGTCGTAGCTGTCAGAAGAGTCTCGGTGCGGGGCAGGGGAGGAGCGCCACGTCGAGCGCGGGGTGTCGTAGCTGGCCGGGGCGGTGCGGCAGGGGGGGACGTCGTACTGCTCAGCCACATCTTGCTGGGAGTCCCCGCTGGCCTGGGAGCTCCGGGAGGGCGGTACCGCGTACCTGCCTGGAGACAACAGTGCCTTTATAATCAGCTGACTGGGGATACTAGTCAGCAGGTTAGTTAACACTCCACTAGTCAGCAGGTTAACACTCTACTAGTCAGCAGGCTAACACTCTACTAGTCAGCAGGCTAACACTCTACTAGTCAGCAGGTTGACACTACATTAGTCAGCAGGTTAACACTCTACTAGTCAGCAGGCTGACACTCTACTAGTCAGCAGGTTAACACTATACTAGTCAGCAGGCTAACACTCCACTAGTCAGCAGGCTAACACTCCACTAGTCAGCAGGTTAACACTCTACTAGTCAGCAGGCTAACACTATACTAGTCAGCAGGCTAACACTCCACTAGTCAGCAGGCTAACACTCCACTAGTCAGCAGGCTAACACTCCACTAGTCAGCAGGCTAACACTCCACTAGTCAGCAGGTTAACACTATACTAGTCAGCAGGCTAAAACTATACTAGTCAGCAGGATAACACTATACTAGTCAGCAGGCTAACACTCTACTAGTCAGCAGGTTGACACTACACTAGTCAGCAGGTTAACACTCTACTAGTCAGCAGGCTGACACTCTACTAGTCAGCAGGCTAACACTCCACTAGTCAGCAGGTTAACACTATACTAGTCAGCAGGCTAACACTCCACTAGTCAGCAGGCTAACACTCCACTAGTCAGCAGGTTGACATTCCATAAAATGACATAGTTTTTTTTAATCCCCAGCCCTTCTTTTTCTACTCTATGGAATACAAGAAACGAAGCAGTGTTTTGTTCTCCGCTGCTATTCTCAAAGTGAGTGATAAAAAAAAGAGGAGAATCTCAAAAAGTGATTACCCCCCCTTATTCTTTAATGAAATGTATATGTTTTGTTTGTATAACTTATTGTTTCTTCATTGTATTTGGTGTAAGTACCCACTGATAGTGTCCTATTGTATTATGATTGGTCAAATAGGTTTTATGTAACAAAGTTAATGTAAGAGAGAGGGAATTTGAGGAAATATAACCTTCTTACTCGCTACCCCCCCACCAGGGTAGCGCCGACCGGACTGGTTCCTTGGTACTAAGGATCCTTCCTGCTAGGCTTGGACCAATCCTGGCTGCGTCTCTTGAAAGGGGAAGAGACTCTCTCTTCCCACACTTTACACGCAAACAGCCCAAAATGAAAATCCTGAATTGTATCTCTAAGTAGACGACCTTAAGTTTTAAGTAAAGAGGAAACGTTTCGGATTGATTTAGTTTGTCATAAGACTGATAGATGGCATAACTAGCGACAAACTTTGATTTGTGCTTAGTACAGCTCATAAATAATAGAGAGCAGCATAGAGTAAAATCAATCAAATCATTGTAAATGAAACAATTTATAGAGGATTTTTGTTTTTGTTTATGTTTGAAAGAATTAAAATCACATTGTAATATGTATTTTAGCATTTTAACAGAAAACACAGGATTTGTGTATTTGTTTACACATTCTATGCTACCTGTAATATTATTATCAGTTTTTAATAAATGTATAAATAATATGCCAAATGTAAATCTTTATGGTACTTTTACAATAAAAGGTGCTGGCACAGATTTATCTGATTACCAAACCCTTCCTTCACCTCTGACAAGACATCTTGTGAATGTGGGGAATGCCAGGCCTCCACCGTGGTTCGGATTCCACGTTAAACTGTAGGTCCTTCATTTCATCTCACAATCACCCTACCATTACACATTAGCGTAAGTGCGTATAACCCGAACGGGTAGTAAGACGCGGTGATGATGATGATGATGATAATAATAATAATAATACAATAAAAGATTCAAAAAATAATAACTGATTTTTAGGGCGTACACTACATATTTTTCAACCACTAGTTCTAAAATTTAAAAAAAAAAAAAAGTTTAATTATTTTGGGGGAAATTAACTCATTAGAAACTAAAGTATTTACTTTCATATTGAATTTGGGGAGAAGTAAAACTAATGTAATGATTTGATTTGTCAACATTCATTGTACATTTATATTTTAGTTTTAGATATTCACTGACTGTGTGTATTTTTTAAAATTAGTGTGGTTTAAATAATTTTGAGCTATTTTTCCCCCCATGCTTCACTTTAACTATAAGACATTGATGAGTATATTATATATCTTCCAATTTCCTGGTGTCCCATTTGAATTTGTTTAGACGCTTATAGTTATTGGAATTTAGTATCATCACATACCTGCCAAATTTCAGTTTTATACCGCAATGGAATGTAGTTGGTTCTGTACATTTTGAGCCCCCTGACCCCCCCCCCCCTCCCATATATAATAATACTAAGTGAACATAAGTATTTTCAGTGATGAACTTTGTCGTTTATTAACCGATTTAGACAATACCAGTTTTAAATGATTTATAATTAGGTTAAACAATGCGTGACGGCTTGATTTTAACCAAAAAAAAGGCCAAATAAAATATATCGAAATTATGGTCCGGCTATTAACTTTATCGTGTCTTATCCGATTTTGACCAACCCCGTTTCAAACTCTTTTTAATTGTCAAGCACTACATGAAAGTTTTATTTTGTCGTCAAGAGTGAGTCGGAGAAAGAGGTTGGGACTACCAAATTTACAAAACTATTATAAATGAAACTTATCCGTAAGAGGCCGAAAATTTAACATTTTAAATTGGAATTCTTGTAGAAAATTTAAATTTGGCAGGAATAGAAGTACGATTTCATGTAAAAACATTAAGTTTTAAAATTTAGAATTTTTAGACGCTAGTTGAAAACTGAGATTCTAAAGGAATGTAAAAGGACCCCTCCAAATAACCATCAGATTGTGAACAATTTAAATATTAAATGTGATCCCGGGAAAGAGTGAATGTAAGGAGGAGGGGGGGGGGGATTTAATTGGATCGTAATCACACGTTAAATAGTTCTTTTACTACTAATTGTGTTATATTTAGCGCGTTATCGCACTGGTTTTGCTAATATTTATATAGTATATAATTTAATTATGTTATACATTGGTTATGACTCTTTTTACTGTAAAACTAATGGGAGAGAAAGTATTGACAAATGACTCCATTTTTGATGCTTTCTACTCTCGACACCTCGGAGAGAGAATTATTGTGATCATAAAAAAAAAAATTGAACTCAAGATTTTGATAAATGTCAAAGTTTCATGACCCTCTGAAACCAGAAAATTGTTTTTCGCTATGCCGCGCGCGCGCACGTGTGTGTGTCCGCGCGTCTGGGCCTAGAACAGAAACCATTTTAACGATCGGGTTAAAACTTGGTATCGAAGATTTTCATAGGGTTCCCCCAAGTAAATTTTGTAATTAGATATCGAGCCCTAAAATTAAGGGTACCGTAGTTTACTGATGAGGGGAAAAAAGAGAAGAACTCAATTTTCTCAAAATTTGCTTTAAAGATTTTGATAACATTTTTTTATCTAAGCACTGTTAATATTACAAACAAAATTTAGCCTCTCATTTCCCCGATGAAAATGACTTTGAGGGTAATTTACAGAAGCGTGACTTTCCAAATTTGATCATATCTTTGTAACCATTTGAGATACAAAATATAAAAAAATATTCAATTTTTTTATAGAGCTAATAGTTTCTGAGCTATAAGTCAAATATTTACTTTTTTTTATTTGACATTTTTGTCATTGTTATGCTCTTTGTATATCTCCAAAATAATGCGATCAACACAGTTTACAGCTTTATAGATTTTTTTTACAATTTGATACATTTTTGTGCTCTGACCCCTGGGCCTATTTGAATTTTTTCATTATTTCTCCAAGGTGTACTGGGGGTGGTTTTTTCTAAATGGTGCGGGTACATTTCCTCTAAATTCGACCTCTCTCATCCCTAAGCCATTAGCGTAATTATTACATAACCTTACAACCCAACAATCCCATGAACACTTTATTTTAGTTAAAACGTTGTCAATTTTAAACTGAATTGCACTTCACAACAAGAATAATAATACAATATTAGTAAAACACTGATTACCAATCCCTTCCTTCACCTCTGACAAGGCATCTTGTGAATGTGAGGAATGCCAGGCCTCCACCGTGGTTCGGATTCCACGTTAAACTGTAGGTCCTGCATTTCATCTCACAATCACCCTACCATTACACAATAGCGTAAGTGCGTATAACCCGAACGGGTAGTAAGACGCGGTGCTAATAATAATAATAATAATAATAATAATAATAATAATAAGTAAAACAGATAACACAATTAAAAACCCATGACAACATCATCACAAAATATAATATTAATGTTAATAACAGAACAGGGGCCCCGGAAGCTCTTTGTAAGTGGTCGGTGGGGGTTGAGGGGGCTCAAATAAGAGGGAGGTCCGGGTTCCTTGCTCGGTAACATCTTAAGCCATGGATGATTCCTGAAGATAATTGATGGAGGTTAATCTTTAATGGGTAGTACAAGCACAAATCAAAGTTTGTCGCTAGTCATGCCATCTAGCTGTCTTATGACAAACTAAAGCAATCTGAAACGTTTCCTCTTTACTTAAGAATTAAAACTTAAGGTCGTCTACTTAGAGATACAATTCAGGATTATAATCTTGGGCTGTTTGTGTGTAAAGTGTCGGAAGAGAGTCTCTCCCGGGGATATACAATTCAGTCGCCTCTGTCGAGACACCCACATGGTGGGACAGACTTCACGGGAGCAACATTCCCAACACAATACTGATCAAACAAACCCTCAAGCAACGGCGCACATCGAACAAGTTCCGCGTGCCCCATTCAAACAGGTGCGGAATACGGGCAGGAAAAGAAGTCAAGCGAGCTCAATCCCCCATATAGACCCCCCTCGAGAGCTCCTGTTGCACCCTGCCCAGGTAACAGACACCCCCAAACTTCCTCCGAACCCTCTACCAAGGAACCTGGCACCTTGGACCCCTGGCTGACTCCTCAGCAGCCAGACCTCCCTTGAGAGCTCCTGTTGCACCCTGCTCGGCTGCCAGACACCCCCAAACTTCCTCCGAACCCTCTACCAAGGAACCTGGCTGACTCCTCAGCAGCTAGACCTCCCTCGAGAGCTCCTGTTGCACCCTGCCCGGCTGCCAGACACCCCCAAACTTCCTCCGAACCCTCTACCAAGGAACCTGGCACCTTGGACCACCTGGCTGACTCCTCAGCAGCTAGACCTCGGGCTTGGAACATATCACAGGACACGCCCATCCCCTGAGGAGATAGCCAACAAACACTACAACAGGTTGTACAATAGTCCCGGTGATCGCTTACCTTGGTTGTTGTCGTCAATGACGGATATGTGTGAGGTGGGAGGAACATCGTACTTTGGCTGAACGGGCGACACTCTGGTGCTGGGATACAGGTAAACATCTCCACACTTCTGAGGCGTCAATACCTGTAACACCAAGTCCTTACAAATTAGTTAACTAAATAGATAAACTAAATTAGATAGATACTGGGTGTGGAAGTTTGTGTCTCTGAACAACCAATCCACAAGATTAAAACTCCACCCATTTGGAAAAGGCACATGGACGCCCTTGATTGATTATAATATTATTTTGTTTTTGTCTAACTTGGTCATGAAGGAGGGAATGTTAAGATAGTAGCTCAGGATGTCGCAGAACTGATGTACATTCATAAACACAGCCTGGCATGGAGATGGTATTCTCCCGTACCGTGTTGCCATGGCAACCAGACATAGATCCCACCCTCACCCTGACCTAACTCTCCAATCTCTTACCCGCCCCGGTGTTCGCGTGCTCTAACGCGGTAATCTCGTGTTGGACTAGACTTCCAAAGACAGGGGTTCGATCCCGGTCGGGTGTACTGAGGGTGGTTTTCCCTAAATGGCTTTCCGTTCTCCCCCCCACGCAAATGCGGGTGTATTTAATCTAAATTAAGGCTTCCTAATCCCTAACCCATTAGTGTAATTAGTACATAGGTGTATAACCTGAACAGGTGGTAAGACGTTGTACACAAAAAAACTCTCCACTTTTGCATTGTATTTTAATTTTTATTTAAACACTGAAAATTATTATGGTTTTTAGTATTTAAAACCGATTTTAAAAGAGGCTTTTTCGCTACATTTGTTTGTAAGTACCGCGTCTTACTACCCTTTAGGGCTATACGATTAAGTATTAATTACGCTAATGGGTTGGAAATTGGGATGGTTGAATTTAGAGGAAGTAAACCCGCATTTGCTTGAAGAGAGTGTGGGAAACCATTTTAGGAGAGAAACCTCAGTTCAAACGATCGGCCAGTACTAGGCAGGCTAGCTCAACACGAAACTAGCGTGTTAGCTAACTACGCCACTGAGGCGGGTTATTGTCATTTGTTCTTCCTCTACAGACACCCCTAATAATCATTTAATCTCAGCATGGGCCGGGAGGGAGGAGAGGAAAACATGTGTTTCTTTTGATACCAATTCGATACAGGAGTGTGAGTACTTATATCAGTAAAAGTATCGGAAAAAGAGAATCGACCTGTACAGGTTGAGAGAGTGTAATTCCAGTGTTGTCAACCCTACTGATTTTTAACTTTTCTACTGATCTACTGATTAAGTCAAATAAAATTAACAAATCTACCGAGAAGAAAAAATATGTTAAATGGAGGGGGAATAACATAGGTGAGTAATATCACCTACGTTCAGTAAAATAATTAATAATGATAATGTATCAGCCCTTTTAAATACATCTACTGAACTATACTGAATTTTGGAGGCCATTGCTACTGATTTGTGGGGTAGTAGGTTTGGCAACACTGTGAATTCACCGTTTTAGACTCTGAGAGCTAGGGTTCCAGGGAAGAGGGCCACCGAATCAAGTAGTTGGGGGTAAGATAAAGAGGTTTATTGTGGAGGATGTACTCGGAATAAGATAGGTGCATCAGCATTCGCCTGGAGAGAGAATGGAGATACCTATACACCGTCACTGTCATGTATATTTTGCATACACAAGCCCATTGTGTCGGGTTTTTTTAACTGAAAAAAGCAATTTTTGGAAAAACAGTTGTTTTATCAAATATTTTAAACAAAATGTAAATAAAATTATGTAAAAAACTAATACAATTTCTGAAAAAATAATTCTTTCAGAAAATTCATTTATATTCCCTAATTTTATCAAATGTTATAAAAAATATTGTAAAATGTTTAATAAGGAGGTAATGTAACATATTAAAAATTCATCAGTTTGTGATATTCTTCAAAACAGGGGACAACACACAGTCCAACATCACATTCTGTACACATGTAACGGGATTCCTTTCTTCTCTTTTCTTTTTTCTTTGTTTGGGAACACACCACACAAACACGAGCAGCATTCTTTTTCTTCTCTGTAGATGGAACCATGGCGGGGAAATGTCGAGCAGTCAGTCTTGTTGGATTGTCTTGAGATGTTG
>CABFVX010009554.1:0-17871 GCA_902151425.1 Timema shepardi
CCTGCACGAGGTACATCCTGCACAGATGCCTCCCCTTTTAGTCGCCTCTTACGACAAGCAGGGGTTACTGCGGGACTATTCTAAACTCCATCCCGCAGGGGGCGTTAGTAGTACAAGTATTTTAGATATTTGGTGGGAGTTCCCCCTTAAGGACTTTCTACCCTCCTCTCCCTTAGTTAATGTTAGAAAATTGGATGCTCTTAGAAGCTAAATATAGATGAGTTTTTGGATATTACACCCTTTTAACAACTATTTAAAATAACGCTTTCCGCGTGTGTTTTTTAAAAAAATCTGTATACACTAGAAGCTATTTGGAGTGGTTCATCCCTGGCAGATTTTTAAAGGTGAATGCCTCTATAAGCTGTTTAATACAATGCCATCGTTGAGTATAATATAAAAATTTTCGGGAAATTTCGGGACAGGTTTAAAGCCCATAACCTCCCCCACCCCTTTCCCTTTGCCCATGCACACTCAAATATTATTTTAAAGAACTTATTATATTTGTGTCAAAGATTAACTTTTAATGGAATGTAGTTTTTCACACGATTGACTGAAAATTGCCGAACCCTCCGCTACACTTTCCTTAAAACCCTACTGTCTTCACTCCTATCCCGAGAGGGTAAATGCAGACAGCTCGCATGGATGGCAAAAACGCAAACAAATTAATAGAAGGTTTATTCTAAAACGCTTAAAAATAAGTTAGACTATACAAACAATAAATTTGAGGTAAGAAAGGAAAAGACTGATAAAAAAGATAAAAGGAAAGTAGAGAGGTAACAAAGTATAAAGAAAGGAGGTGGGAGAGAGCTAGGTATTCTGAATAGTAACGTCCAATTATAAAACTATATTGCTTTCTAGCTTTCTAAAATGATCAGTTTTTTAATGTAATTGTTAAATATAGGATGGTATAGTAAAATTAATGAAATTATATTTAATTTAAGCTTTAAATAACCATTGGTATTTCCCATAGAATGTTCAGCATTGACCTTACTATAACAAATACGTATAATTTGGATCTGGTAGCTTCAAACTTTTCACAGTTTTTACACTGTAAGGATGCATCCATGCCGAGGAGCTTGCACATCACTCATCACTTCTATCTCCGTACATCACCCAAGTTGTAGAAACAAGCCCATGTAAAGAAACGGGAGTGTCTATGCCGAGCACTTCACTCTCCGCACTTCATTCCGACCAAACACAAACAAATCGGTTTGTTTTTGTGAAGGATTGTGCGATGTGCGTGGTGTTCTAATTGGTTGGTTCAAGGTCAAGGCAAACCCTCAATGTTGTACATTGAACTTTTATTTCATTTATTATCAATTGGACTTTTATTTCGACATTTGTCTTTTACGGATTTTCTACAGATTGAATATACTTTATGAAGGAGACGAGTGACAATAAAGATAAACTAATAAATAACAATATTTCTAAAGTAAAAGTCGAAACATAACATTTTACTCCATCTGCCAGGTCCAGCCAAGAGTAATCTCTAATATTCTTGAAAAATGGAAATGCCTGTTCAGTACTACGCACCAGAGAGAACACAAATAAATATGTGCTTTCTATCCAAAATGATTGTTCTCGCTGGAGAACTCGCAAGTTTATGTTGACATCTTTGTTCTATTAGTCAAATGGTTCTTACATGGTACCTCATACGGTTCAAGCATGCAGAGCGTCACTTTAATAGTCTATCTAGTCTTTCTAATGCGAATAGTGCCTGGTGTGGGTTAAAACTCTACCTTTGGTCTTATTGGTCCCGGGATATGCATAATCATAGCGGTTATGGTCATTTCTAGACTGTGGGCCACAGTCATTGCTATTTTGAAAGACACCATGGCCCCAGTGCATGCCAATGCCCACACAGATGCTAGCATCCCAGGTACAGTTTACGGCGTGTTCCACCAGCTTGGTTGGCCTGACTTCACGATTTACATAACACCAACCTCCATTTTAGACGCCCTACGCTACATGGTGGGAGCTTTTGTTGTGGCGTGGCTAATTAGATGAATTTTTAGGCCCAGGCAGAGCCTTTACAACTGCTACCTCGATTAAGACCAAGTCTACACCACCCCATAGGACAGCTTCCACTGGTATATACACTGGAGCGTGGTGGGTCCTCTTTTTAGGGGAAACCTTTCTGGCCTGTTATCACGGACATGTGTTTAAATTACTGATGATGGTTTTATCTTTCATTTCGACATGGTTCTACTGGGGTGCCGACGTCTGAAAGGCTCGTGGTCAGGCTGGCGTTTTGACGGACACCCGCTCCAATTTCAGGTTGTTTTCGGTGAGGGCCCGCGTGGACTCAAGATTGTTCATCCTGCGACTGGGAGTAATGCTTTCGGCAGTATTGTTTGTAGCCAAGGGCTTTAACAATAGTTCTGCGGGCTTATTCTTGCTGTCGGTCTTGGCTGTTCAAAAAAGCAATGGCAATCGTGCTTGCTGTACTGACCCAAAACCTGAATATGCTAGCCCAGGCATTTTTGCAGGTAAAACCTTTGACACGATAAATGAATCCGCTGTCAAAGCCCATAACCCGACATACGGTGAGAACCAAGGGGGTTTTGGAAATTCTACTAGTAAGGATGATCTTCAGCTTCCCCAATAATGTCTAGTTGCTGTTTCCCTACCGTTGAAGACAAAGCTATGTTATAATGACTATTCTTTAAAGGACGAAGTGCACAACATCCAGGCGGTTACTCATAGACGTGCACGGGATAAATATTTAGGAAGTTCAGAGAGATAAATCCTTAAAACAAAAAGTTAGCCAGTAGATTTCGCCGCATACTGGCAAACATACTGGTCTCTGGTTAGTAATAAAGTCTTAGGTTTCTTAAAAGAATACCGCCAGAGAAACTGATGAAATTGAAATTAAATCTGTATTTGGACTGCTCCATTTAGCTTGGGTATACCACGCCAAAAAAAACACTTTCAAACAGGTGATGAGTCTGAAGAGAGTCCAATTTTGATGCGATGTAACCGCTTTGATGACATATAAATAAACCAGAGAATACTGAAAAAAAAGATTACCTGGCACCCATAAGAGATTTTTTTTGAAAAATTCGTTGATAACTGCCAAAAGTGCTACTAACTTGGTGAAAACGTTATCAATGATGAGAAACTAGAAGGATTTCAAGAAAAATGCTGATCTATTCAACACATCACCAAAGAGCCAAGGAAATACGGGATTAAAATGTATGCGATGGTGGACTCCAATGTGTTCTACACGAATAATATGGAAATGTATGCCGGAGCACAACCGAAACGGCCATTTTCAGTCGTAAACCAACCGAGATATGTTGTGAAAAGAATGACTTCTCCCATCTTCAATACAAATATAAATACCAATAATTGGTTCTCAGCTTTCGAATTGCTCACAGAATTATATGATAAAAAGCTTTCGTTGGAAAGTTCAAATTCCACCTAAATTTAAAATTACGAAAAAACGCGGGCCTCTTTACATATTTGTTTGGTTTCAGAAAAGAAGCAACGCTCTTGTCTTATGTCCCAAAACCTAATAGAAATTTAACACTGATCTTTAGTCTCCAAAATCATGAAGCTATTAATTCTGAAACCGAGGATAAACAAAAACCACTAATAATAACAATTTACAGCATACTAAAGTA
Source organism: Timema shepardi (assembly GCA_902151425.1). Classification (NCBI taxonomy): domain Eukaryota; kingdom Metazoa; phylum Arthropoda; class Insecta; order Phasmatodea; family Timematidae; genus Timema; species Timema shepardi. Next base: position 3,627 of record CABFVX010009554.1, read on the forward strand.
GGGGTTGATACAGTCGACACGCTTTCTGAATCTTACACTGTTGCAAGGGACACAAAACGGTGGCCTCTTTCATTTTCTTTTCCATGCTGAAAGTCGCAGCTATCAACGCTTTCATCATTTTCATGGCGAATATTCAAGGAAAGCTATATTATTATTATTTAGCACCGCGTCTTACTATCCGTTCGGGTTATACGCTAGGGAAGCTAAAAAGTAGAGAATTCCTTCGGAGGCTTTCGGATGATCTTGTTGAGAACGTTCAGCGATTGTGGTTACTGGAGAGCTTTGCGAGAAAATTTAAACTAAAGCAAAATGCAACGGACAAAGAAGATGGGAAAACCTGAGAAAAAAAAGATGGCCTTGTTTAAAAAGAAACGAACCCGAGTAACCCGGTACACTTGTGAGTTTTACAAAAAAAAATGTTCTCCCCTCTCCCCCCTATAACCTTCGCCTACAAACCCAGGACATGTTGGTTCTTGATGATTGATTAATTATTGATTGTTAATTAATTAATGTTAAATGAGTTTTTAATAATTAATTACTTGGTAGGATAGATGTGATGTAGTTTATTTATGGGCAAAAGCGCTATGTAGTTTATTTATTGGAGCATGTGGGCATCCGTGGCTCGCCCTGTGCTGTTTGAGAACCTTCTTCTCCAGTTGTACTGTCGTCTAAAGGCTAAACGTATTCGTACAAGCCTTCCCCATCACTTCCCTCCTCTGACTGCCAGTCATTCCTTTGTTGGACACGAAAATCCTCCACCCCAGAGCCGGTATTACCGGGTTGTTCATCATTCGTCCGGGGGTATTGAACCAGTCATTAACTTCCACACATTGAGGTGCCATTGCCTTGTATTGACAGGAATAGATAGCGTCATACTTATTTCATTTGTAGCATCTTAAAGGGGCAGATGCCAACAAAATACATAAAAAAACATAAAAACGAAAGATATGGGGGGAGTTTAACCCAGAGCGAGTGCCGAGGAGTTCTAGGTTGTAAATGCTTAACACAAACATTACAGTCCCCCAACTCGCAACCCTCGAACCAGTTGTGGATATTATAAATGTGAACCTCTAACTCAACCAGACAGCAAGAGACTGCAGCCTTCCTATAGTTCATATAAAACCCAAAGTATTGGGCGAACATTCCTTGGGAATAATGGGGCATATATCAGAAAGATACAAAACAGATCAAGAAAGGTTGATATTTATTAATAACGCTCAATAGTTGCGTAACAGTTTGACTCAGAGTAGACAATATAGTATAGGTAAACAACAATATGACTTGAAACTAATGAAATTTTCCATATGAAGGTTAAACATTGTTTTCTTAACATCGAGTATTGTGTACGCAGGACTAATTAAAGGCTTTATAAACATAGTCATATGGCGCTACATAAAAAGGTAACTCAACGAAGTAAACAATACCTCTATCATGAAGACTAGCTCTATACAGCAAAAGAATGTGACGGAAGAGCACCACTGAGAGCGGAGCTCTGCGACGGCGAAACACGGACCAAGAATCATCGCCGGATTTCGGCTAGTGAGGGTAGACGGCGGGGGTAACCAACAATACCTTAAGTTACAGGTGAGCCCCCCGCGTCGATCCCAAAAAATATCGGACGGAAAGCCGAGATTCCCGCTGTCACTAGTTGAGGGAAAGGGGGGGGTATACAGGGAGGAAGGAGGAAAAGAAGATAAAGAAGAAAAAGAAGAAGAGCAGGAGCTGGAAAGTGATAGGGGAAATAGGGAGGCAAAGGTCAGTCATAGAGAGGATAAAGGACGAAGATGGATTAAATGGGTGAAGGGGGAGACTCTTTTCCCGGGGGAAGGTAAAAGAGAAGAAGGTTCGAAGGAAGAAATGGGGGAAGTGGGACGGGTGGATGGTCAAGAAACGGAGAGATATGACAGGGTGGAGGAAAAGGAAAGGAAGGAAAGGGGGAAAGGGGAACAAATGAGAACGAGTTATAATGAGTGGGAGGTCCTCAAGTTGTCTAGGCTTGAGGAGCCTAAAAACCTTCAAGCAGCCTTGAGGCAGTTAGTAAGGTTGGAACACAAGGAGGGTAGCAAGGTGGCCTTTCCTATAGTAGAAATTGTTGACAGACTTCAATTGAGGACTGGGAACTTGCCCACAACGGCTGAGGAACTGAGGAGCCTGGTAAAGAGGGTATTGGAGAGAAGAGGAGAGAAGTTTGACTTAGAGGAGATTTATAAACACCTTGTTAGGGCGTATGGAAGGACAAGTTTCAATGCGGGTGAAAAGTGGCCGGGCTGCTATGTTTTCACTCATCATCCATGATGGAGGAGGGTGAAAACAAAATTAGGATTGGACAACTTAATGCTGCGAGGAGTGTCCTAGTCCTACACGAGGTAAGGAAAACAGCAGAGGAAAGGAAGCTCGACGTAATTTGTCTCCAAGAACCCTACACCTATAGAGGCAAAGTACCACATATGCCTGCCACGGCAAATGTATTTTGTACAGGTGAGAAACCAATGTGCGCAATAGTTGTAGTAAATCGGAAGATCCTGACAACTAAAATAAACCAACATTGCGATGAGTACATCACCTGCGTGGAACTTATCACAGGGAAGGATAGGCTCATTCTGGTAAATATGTATTTCCAGTACCGTCACCCTATAGAGCCGTACCTGGAGAGGTTGGAGGCTGTGGTAAGGGCTTATGAGGATGTTCCCCTGGTTGTTGTAGCTGATGTGAATGCTAGATCGCCTCTCTGGTTTAGCAACAAATGGAGGAGAGAAGATCGAAGTGAAAAACGGGCGGAGCCAAATGAAAGGGGCAGAGCAGTAGAGGAACTCATAGCAGCAAATCGGATGGTTGTGATCAACGAAGATGGCAATCCACCAACCTATGTAGGACGGCGGGGAGCTAGCACGAATATTGATGTGACCCTAGCAAATAGAGAAGCAAGTTGGAGAATCAGAGGGTGGCAAGTCCTGGAATACGAGACGTCGAGTGATCACAATTTGATTGTATTTGAAGTATGCGAGGGGAGGAGAAGAGAGGAAGAAAGAGGTGTGCGAGAGGGAGGGGAATCGGGGGAGTCTAAAAGATACGACTTGAGAAGGGCAAATTGGACCAAATTCAGGGAGGAACTGGTTGAGTTGGAATTAACAAGAGAGGGTGACGATGTGAATAGCAAAGCCAAGGAACTGACAAAAATGATTCAGGGTGCGCTAAAAAAGGCGGTTCCCCTAGTGTTAGACAGACCCAGAATAGGAAATAAGCCGTGGAATGCTACGCTGGAGCTGCTAAGGAAGAACATGAGAAAGGCGAGGAAGAACTACCAGAAGAGCAGGGGAGAGGATCTGAGGGGATTCCTTTTGAATGTGTATAGAGAGAGGAAAGCTGATTTTGAAAGGGGAATGAAAGAAATTAAGGAAGTAAGTTGGGAGAGATTTGTAAAGGAGGAGTTGCGAACTAACCCCTGGGGGATTCCTTACAAGATTGTGGCGGGGAAAATACGACCAACCGATGACTATCTCAACCCTGAAAAGAACAAACGGGGGGTATACGGATGGATGGGAGGAGTCGGCGCGGCTGCTGCTGGAGTCACTTCTACCGGACGACTTGATTCACAGTGATAATGCAGAACATAGAATGAAAAGAAGGGAAATGGAGAGTATACGGGTGGAAACCGGGGAGGTGGAGAACATAGAAATTCAGGAGGTGGCTGCTGAGATAAGGAAACTTAAGAAAAACAAGGCGCCAGGGCCGGATGGCATTGTGGGGGAAGCTTTCCAGGAGGGAGAGGGGGTCATTGCCCCATTACTAACGGCATTGTTAAACGAGTGTTTAAGGCAGGGTAGAATCCCAAGTGTATGGAAACAGAGTAAGGTCGTCATTATAAGTAAGGGAGAGGAAAAAGATCCAGCTGAACCGAAATCGTACAGACCTATTTGCTTGCTCAACGTTGGAGGGAAGCTACAGGAAAAGTTGCTTAGTACCCGGCTGCTGAGGCATAGGCTGCGGACGGGTATGAATCAGAACCAATACGGTTTTAGGAAGAGCAGGTCAACCGAAGATGCCTTGACAAGAGCTATGGAAGCGATCGATGAAGCAAACACCAAGTATGTAGCGGGGATATTCATCGACATTGCTGGCGCATTTGACAACTTGTGGTGGCCTGCTCTTTTCGAGTCCCTAAGGGATATGCGATGCCCGAAGCAGCTCTATAATAGTTATAGAGATTATTGCAGAAATAGGTTTGCTACGATTGAGGGGAAACTGAAGAGGGTTGAAAAGATGCTTACCAAGGGATGCCCCCAGGGATCAGTCAGCGGTCCGATTTTTTGGGACGTTACCCTGGAAAAAGGCCTAGCTCAAGTGGAAGATCTGGAAGGTGTTGCTGCGGTGATTGCGTTTGCGGATGACATTCTGCTCGTTGTTAAGGGGAAATCCAGGGCAGAGGTACAGGATAATTCAAATAGAGTACTTGGTGCATTTAATAGCTGGTGCAGGATGGTTAAGCTAGAGATGTCTGCGGCAAAGACTAAATATATGATCTTTAAAGGGAATGTGGGAAACAGAGGGCCTGTCATAAGGGTTGAAGGGAAGAGAATAGAGAGAGTAAGAACGTACCGATATTTAGGCATAACATTAGATGAAAAAAGAAATTTCTCAGTCCACATTGAACAAATTGGGGCAAGGGCTTTAGCACTCATGAATAAAATAATTAATATTGGACAAAATAGATTTAAACTACCTCTAAAAACTGTTAAATTGTATAATCAGGCGTTGATGGCATCGGTTATGGGTTACGGAGCCAGTGTATGGGCTGACAGACTGGATAATCTGAAGAATTGTAAAAAGGTACTAAGTGTCCAGAGAAGTGTACTGATAAGACTTACTGGAGCCTACAGAACAACGGCAACGGATGCTCTGACGGTGATTTTGGGGGAAGTCCCAATTGATCTGGTAGTGAGGGAGCGCGCAGCGAGATACTGGTTGAAACGAGGGAACCTGGAGAAAGTGGCGAGGCTGACGGGTCAAGATGCAGCATCCAGGAAAGAGATAAGCATTGCACTGCTAAATAAGTGGCAGGTAAGATGGGTGAATAGTCAAACTGGGAGAAGAGCGTACTCGTACTTGAGCGATGTGACTGAGAGAATGGGCATGAAGCACCTGATGCCGTCTGCGGGACTTATACAGTATCTCTCGGGAAAAGGGCCGTATAAGGAGTCGCTAAAAAGGTTAGGTTTGGTGGAATCGGACGTCTGCGTCTGTGGAGAGGTGGCAACTCCAGACCACATTGTTCTGGAGTGCCCGCAATATGAGGAACTGAGAAGAGAACACCAAATGTATATACAGGGAGAATTAGTGGGAACGGTACTAAGAGATAGATATAAATGGTTCCATCTTGACGAGATAGCGAATAGTATATCGAAATGGGAGAGGGATAAATATATTGAAACAATGAAAGAGATGAGGAGAGAGAGGGGAATGCAGTGGGAAAGAAGAGAAGAAGAGGCCGGGGAAGAGGAGAATAGAGATGAGGATGGAGAGGAAGAATATGACATAGAAGAGGATGTGGATTAGAAGGGGGATGGGGGGGAGTTTGGGTTTGAACGCGAGTGCCTGAGAGATAAGAACAGAAGAAGGAGGAGGAGGAAGGTCCATTAAGTCAGCGTAAGATTTACCCAGTGCAGAGAGCCTGGCTGGAAGCCAGTTGGGTGGAATACTCAGCTGAAGTAACCAGCGGGGTAACAGCCGGGAGAAGAAGAAGGAAGCTAGAGGAGGTTCTGAGGGGGGGAGTACCCTAAGTCCTACTGAGACGTGACCCTTGGCGACAAGGGGTATAGTCGGAAGGAGCGGGGACCCTGGTCCTCAAACGGCGGAGATGGCCAGTAGTGAAAGCTGCTGTCCTGTACGGCTGGTAGAAGATCCAAGAAGAACAGAAGGTGAACATTAAGAAGAAACGCTGGCTTGAATGTGGAAAATTTTTAGAGTAGGGAAGGTAGGGGGGGTTAGTTATAAGTTTTAGGTTAAGGTTGTGCAGCAGTGGCTAGCTGGAAAGCAGGAAGGATGCTACGTCCTATAGGGCGCCTCCCCAGGTGGCGGATAGGGGGATGCTCATTGCCACCACTGTGATCCACGGCTCTGAAAACATGGTCCCAGGCGGTCGTGGATTGGAGGGGTGGCGAAGGGTACCGGGGAAATAAAATACCCGGGGCGGACCATGTAGCGAAGAGAATGAACGATCAGGAGGAACATAGCACCACTGTAAATTACCGTGATACATATTAGGCTAATAATGGATAATAAAATTGGAACAAGAATGACCGAGAGGAATGAAGGAGCCGAGGGCTTGGTTTAAAATATTAGATACCAGGCCGATAGAGGAAAGGCTGGTAAATAAAAAAAATGTCCCTATCTAGTGTGACTTGCGCTCGAGATGCCACACGGTGTGGACGTGCTGTGCGTGCCGCTCCGCGATCGGTAGTGATTAAAGTGGTACAAAGTGTGATAGGAGTGAAAAATTTGTATACATCCTGTGTGGTTTTGTGCAAGGCAAGTGTCTATCAGGAAATTTTAAGATAGAAATGCGGGTTTGGGAGTGACAGAGTGAGCCACTTTTGAGGGGGAAAGAGGGGGATTTTTGGGACTTGGAGTACATAAAAAAAATGGGGGGAAAANGTAGAAGGTAGGGAGGATACGCAGGAGCTTGAGCCAGAACAAGAGCAAAAGGTACAGCCCAGGGAGAGGGAGGAAAAAGGGGGGGAAACGCGACAGGGAAGTAGGGTGAGCGGGAGTGAAGCTGAGGAAGACGACGAAGAAGAGTATGAGAGAGAAGTGGACAAGGAGTTGGAGAAGTGGGCTGAAAAAGTAGGGTTAGGAGAGATACGTGGGTCATTGCAAGAAGAGCTAGACAGCGCAGAGGGTCTTGCAGATAGGCAAACAGATTTTGTAGAATTAATGAACAAGTTAAACAGCAAAAGGAGAATATCAAAGAGCATGCAGTTGGCGATATGTAGAGCATATCTGTCTGTGTCCAATGCGATGGCATATGCCAGGGGTAGGGCAAAAGAGTTGGAAGAAGAGAACAAAAGGTTAAGGGAAGCAATTGAGAAATCGAGAGGATTGAGTGCTCCATCCTACGCAGCATCTTCGGCTGGGCCGTCGTATGCGGCCGTAGCGGCGAAAGGACAGCAGGTAGCAGGGGGAGAAAGGCAGGACTGGAGGATTAAACCTGAGGAAACAAGAAAACCGAGCACGGTTTTCATATCATCAAGGCAGGGTCAAGACACGCGCAAAATGGAAGAGATCTTAAAGAAATGTATGGATCCAGGGGCAGATAAGGTAAGAATCAAGTACATCCGCCCTGCGGGGAAGATGCTAATCGTGGAGGCGGAGAAAATAATAAACAATGGAGCGATCAACGAGCAGCTTAAATGTGAAAAACCTAGAATGCGTAATCCTCTAATGATCGTGTATGATGTGAGTAAAGAAATGAAGGAAGAGGAAATGAGGGATACTATATTTAAACAAAATTTTGAGGGGATGATTGAGAGGGAGAAATTCATGGAGGGTTTCAACCCTAGATTCAGGTCCGGCCCGAGGGACAGGGCAGTGGTCAACCACGTAGTGGAGGTCAGCCCAGAAGTAAGGAAGTTGCTGTTAGAGGATAAAGTGTATCTCAGATTTAGCAGTGTTGCAGTCAAGGACTACGCAGTGATCTCTAGGTGCTACCAGTGTGGTGACCTGGGGCACGTGAAGAAGCACTGCAAAAGCGGTGAGAAGTGTAACAAGTGTGGGGAGGAAGGGCACGAGAGAAAGGACTGTAAAGGCAAGGAGGTATGCATCCCTTGTAAGGTTAGGAACGGGGACAAGAAAGGGAGAGTAGTGTGTAAGTTTCCCAATAAGCGTGAATGTGAAACACATAAAATGTTGTTGAAGAGATTGATTGAAAAAAACTAATTATGGATAAATACCAGACAAGTTTAATAGAAGGGTTAAAGAAACTAACTAAGGAGGTAAAAGGCTGGGAGACATCATTGAGAACAATGGGAAAAAGGGGAAAAGAACACCGAGTAGAAAAAGGAGGGATAGTATACGGGTGAAGGAGTATTGGGAGAGGAAAGGAGCCCGTCGGAGGAGACACCTGTGCGTCGGAGTAAGGAAGAGAAGGAGGAGGGAGATGAGGTGAGAGGAGGTGAAGGGAGAAACAACAAAGTCAAAGAGGGTTTAGGTTTTGGCAGATACAGGGCGGGGAAGGTGGTGGATAGGGATGAGAGCAGGGAGAAAGCTTCAGTAGCTGAAGCTGGAAAAACCAGGGAGGAGAAAGAAGTGAGTGGCAAGATACGGGGTGGGGACTGTGGAAGTAGAAAGGAAGATCTGAACGAAATAGGAATAGAGGAGTTCCTAGGGGAATGCAGGAGAATTGCTTATCCGTCAGCCAGTACAGACGTGACAAGGATGATAGAGAGGGGGGTTATAACCAAGGAGGAGCTTGAAGAAATTAGAGACTCGGCGAGAGTCGTGGTGCACCCGGATACGGAGAAATTAGTGGAGGCTCTATTAAGAGAACTTGGGAGCACTGAGGATGTAGACATTAGACGAAAGTATAGTGGCATGGGGAAGTCGGAATGGATTGACAGACTGTTGAAAGAGAGATGTGTGTATGCGTATGGGAGAAATGAAGTATTTAAAACCTGGTGGGGGGAGGAAGGTAAACAACTATCAAGGGTTGCGGAGGAGTGCAACCAAGATTATAAGTTGCTAAAAGACTACGAAGTCATTGTCTCGGGATTGTTGGGCATGGTGTCCAAAACAAGATTTGTAAACGATGGCAGTCGGAACAATATGGGAAGGGAAGAAAAAGGAGGAGGAATCAAAAGGGAAGGTATTATTATGGGAGTAGTAGGACCCAACCTTAGGAGGGCGGGGATGGCGGATAGGAAATATATGGGTAAAACGGTCAAAGAAGGTCCGATGGAGCTGGTGAGAAGGTCCCTGACGGGAGGCATTGAAACGGACGACTACATGTGGGCTAAGGATGGGGGAGCCATAAGTAAGGACGTGTACAGAAGAAGAATTGAGGTGATAATCGAGATGGTATTATCAGAAGCGTACTATCAGGGAGATGAACACAGTAAACAAGTCCATCTCCAGCTATTGGGATTTGGATTGAGGGTGTGGAAGGGAGCGGAGGAGCAGGACGGGGAGTTTTATAAGGTGGTAAGGAAAACTATTATAAAGGTGCTGGATAGGAAGAAGGCGAGTAGATACGCAGTGAAGGATATTGAATTTCTCTGGCTGGGGAACATTATGGACCAGTTCATGGACAGGGAGGAAATTAGGGCGAAGTATGGAGTTAATATTTTTGCGTCAAGAGACCCCCCGTATAGGATAAGGAAGAACATAGAAGGAGAATTGCTGGTCACGACGTACGCATGGGATGGCAACGCGTGGCCAGGGAACGAATTCTGGGACGGGCACCTGGGCTCTACTGGGGACTCGGCGGCAGCTGCATCGACGTTAATAGCCCAGATTCAGAATCCACGCATCAACAGTAGTATAAGGGCGAATAGAAGGATTACTGAGGATTATGGGTCTGTTAATGGGGAAGGTAAGGAAGTGAAGGAGGAGAGGAGTATAGAGGGGGAACAAGAAGAAGAGGAAGGTGCGGAGGAGGGAAGTCAGAGTTGGCCTCACAAAAGGGGGGATAAAAAGAAGAACAAGGAAATTAAGAAGGCAAAGTGGCGAAAGGTTATACCAAAGGCACTTGGTAGCTGGAATAGGAGGGGGAAAGTTGGGAATAGGGATGAAGAGGCAGGAAGTGAGAGAGAAGAGGAAAGAAGAACAAACCAGGGGGGAGAGGATGGAGCATGGAAGAAAAGGTGGATTAAGTGGGTCAGGGGCCCAACGCTGGAGACAGAACGGAAGACCGAAGAGGAAAGGCAGGAGGGGAAGGTAGGGGAAGAAGAAAGGGAAGGAGGAGTGGTAGAGGATGTGGATCGAAGGGGGGAAAAGAAGCCGGAGTGGAGGAACCAGTGGGAGGATGCCCTGAAACTGTCAAGGCTGGAGGAGGCATCCAATTTCCTTATGGCGCTGAGGCATGTTATAAGAGTGGGACATAGTGAGGGGCAGCAGGTTGCATTCCCGGTACCGGAATTGGTGGACAGGGTGCAATTAAGAGCGATGAACCTGCCTACGGACGAGGGTGACCTAAGGGATATGGTGGAGAAGGTAGTGGAAAGAAGGGGGGAGAAGGTGGAATGGGAGACCATCTACAAGCACTTCGTGAAGGCACATGGAAGAATGAGCTTCAATGCGAGGGAAGCCTGGCCAAGTTGCTATGTATATACACACCACCCATGATGGGGGAGGCCACTAAGTTGAGAGTGGGGCAACTCAATGCCGCTAGAAGCATCATGGTCCTTCACGAGGTGCGGAAGATGGCGGAGGAAGAGGGGCTGGATGTGATATGTCTCCAAGAACCATACTCGAGGGAGGGAAGAATTCCACACATGCCGACCACGGCGAGCATCATCAGCACGGGTAGGGTGCCAATGTGCGCGAAAGTAGTCGCGAACAGAGGCATACTGGTTACCAAGATCAACCAGTTCTGCGATGAGCATACCGCCTGTGTGGAGCTAGGAACGGAGAATGGCCGTATCATACTTCTGAATATGTATTTTCAGTTTCGGCATCCCATCGAGCCGTACTTGGAAAGGATGGAAGAAGTATTCAGGACGTTTGAAGGAGTGCCAGTGGTGATGGTAGGAGATGTGAACGCCAGGTCTCCACTATGGCACAGCCATAAATGGAGGAGGAATGATGTTCGGGACCCGCACCCAAGACCCAATGTAAGAGGAAGGGCGGTGGAGGGGGTAATAGCGGCCAACAACCTGGTTGTGATGAATAGGGAAAATAACCCCCCGACCTATGTGGGGAGGTGGGGTGCGGACACGAACATTGATGTAACGGTATGTAATATTGAAGCGAGTGAGATGGTGCAGAGTTGGAAGGTTCTGGAGAATGCCACGTCCAGCGACCATAACCTGATTGTCTTCAACGTGGTCACGGAGGATAGAGAGGATAAGGAGGGGGGCGAGAGAAGAAGGGCAAGGAAGAGGTATAACATGGCTTTGGCAGACTGGGATCGGTTTAGGGCTGGTCTGGTGGATTTGGGACCCACGGGAGTGGGGGACGACGTGGACTGGAAAACCAAGGAGCTGACGAGGATGGTTCAGGAAGCAATGAGGCGGGCGATTCCCCCATTGGTTGATAGGCCCAGGATTGGAAATAAAGCATGGAATGGGCAATTGGAGATGCTGAGAAGGGAGTCGAGACGTGCAAGGAGGAGGTACCAGCGTAGCAGAGGAGAGCAGGAGAGGCAGTATATGCTAAATGAATACAGGGTAAAGAAGGAAGCCTACGAGAAAGGAATTAAAGAAGTGAAGGCGGCCAGCTGGGAAAGGTATGTAAGGGAAGAATTAAGAACGAACCCGTGGGGAGTACCTTATAAGATCGCGGTGGGGAAGATTAGACCACCGATGTCAATTGCCACGCTGAGGAAGGCAGACGGGGAGTATACAGCGGGATGGGAAGAGTCGGCTAGACTCTTACTGGACTCGCTGTTGCCGGACTATAGCGAGGTAACGGACAACGGAAACCAGAGGTGGAAAAGAAGGGTGATGGAGAGAGAGTACACAAACAACAGGATGGCGGGGGAGATAAGGGAGGAGGTCAGGAAGGTGATAGATGGTCTCAAGAGGAGGAAGGCTCCGGGGCCTGACGGCATTACGGGAGAGGTGCTGCAGGCAGGGGTGGGAGTAATCGCGCCACTGCTGACAGCTCTCTACAATGAATGCCTAAGGCAGGGAAGAATCCCCAACAGCTGGAAGCAGAGTAGTGTTACTATTCTGAGCAAGGGGGAAGACAAGGATCCCGCGGAGGCCAAATCATACCGGCCAATATGCCTCCTAAATGTATTTGGGAAGGTACAGGAAAAGTTACTTGGGGCTAGGCTGCTGATTCACAGGGAAAGGATGGGCATGAACCCTAATCAATACGGGTTCAGGAAGAGCAGGTCGACAGAGGATGCGATAGCGAGGGCCATGCAAGCTGTCGATGAAGTGGATGAAAAGTATGTGGCCGGGATTTTCATAGACATTAGTGGAGCTTTCGACAACCTCTGGTGGCCTGCTCTTTTTGAGAGGCTAAGAGATCTAGAATTCCCCAGGAACCTGTATAACAGTTATAAGGACTACTGTAGGAGGAGGTTCGCCACCATAGAAGGAAGAAACAAGAAGGTTGAGAAAATCCTTACGAAAGGGTGTCCCCAGGGGTCGGTAAGTGGACCGATCTTCTGGGACGTGGCACTAGAACAAGGACTGCAGGAGGTGGAGGAGCTGGAGGAAACTATAGCAGTGGTAGCGTTCGCGGACGACATCCTGCTTATAGTAAAAGGAAGATCGAGGCTAGAGCTCCAGACAAATGCGAGCAGAGTGGCGAACCACTTCAACGGTTGGTGCAGGTCAGTGAAGCTGTGTATATCGGCAGCCAAGACCAAGTATATGGTATTTAAGGGAAAGTTAGGGGGAAGAGACCCTGTGATAAGAATCGAGGGGAGGAAAATAGATAGAGTGAAGACCTACAGGTACTTGGGAGTGACGATTGATGAGAAGAGGAACTTTGAGGTGCATATGGACCAGGTGAGCGCCAGGGCCAAGAGTGTTATGAATAAAATTGTCAGTATAGGGCATAACAACTTCAGGTTGCCACTAAAGACAATCAAGGTCTACTGTCAGGCGCTGATGGGGGCGATAGTTGGATACGGAGCAAGTGCTTGGGCTCATAGGCTCAAGTTAAAGAAACATCGGGACAGGCTTCTAGGAGTTCAGAGGAACGTCTTGGTAAGACTGTCGGGCGCGTATCGCACGGTCGCCACGGATGCCCTGACAGTGATCCTTGGGGAAATACCTCTTGACCTGGTGGTGAGGGAGAGAGCAGCCAGGTACTGGCTCAGGAAAGGGAATGGAAACAAGGTGGAGGAAATGGTTGGACGAGGTGCCAGAACAAGGAAGGAAATTAGTTTGGCCCTGCTGGAGGAATGGCAAGGAAGGTGGGACACCAGCGTGAAGGGAAGAAGAACTCACTCGTACCTGGATAATGTAACGGAAAGGCTGGGGATGAAGCACCTTCAACCCTCGCCAGGACTTATCCAATACCTGTCGGGAAAGGGACCATACAGGGAGTCGCTGCACGCTCTGGGGCTGACTGATTCGGATAGGTGTGACTGCGGGGCAGTGGCATCTCCGGATCATGTGGTCCTGGAGTGCGAGCAGTACGATATGCTGAGATTGGGGCATCAGGTGCATATCCAGGGCGAGTTGGTGGGAAATATCCTGAGGCACAGGGAAAAATGGGTTCACCTGGATGCAATTGCCGATAACATCACGTGGTGGGAAAAAGAGAAGTATATAGAGAGGATCCGGGAGGAAGGAAGGGCAAGAGCAGTAGGGCTAGAAGTGGCAGATGGAGTGGGAAGGGGTGAAGAAGGTGAAGTCGCGGGGGCGGATGAAGAGGAAGATGGTAGTGAATGGGAAATGGGCAGTAACTGAGAGTAGATGGAAGTATATAAGGTAGAGAATGAGGGGTAGCAAGTTGGGTAGAAAGTATTGCAAGATGTGGAGAAATAAGAGCAAGAGGGAAGGCAGGATTCCCGCGGCCTGGACCAGTCGTGTTGAACATGGCTGGAAAAACCGGCAGCAGGGAAGATGCCGGAAGAGGAAGCTGGAAGCTATGCGAGGGGGGAAAGAAGATGATGCAGGAGCTGGAAAGTGTGATGTGAAGACTTAACGAAGGCTGCAAGAAATTTTTTATTAGTTGTAAGTAGTTTAATTAGGTTAGGGCGTGTTGCAAGTGGTTTGCTAGTGGTAGAAGGTAGCTATAACCTATAGGGCGCCTCCCCAGGTGGCGGATAGGGGAATGCTCGTCGCCACCACCAAGAGTCACGGCTCTGAAAACATCGTCCCAGGCGGTCGTGGGGCTAGGTGTTGGCGAAGGGTACCGGGGAAATAAAATACCCGGGGCGGACCAGTAGCGAAGAAGATCAAGAAGGAAGTAACGCCATTTGCTTTTTTACCGGGTTAAATATACTATTAGTAGTCTAAGTCTAAGTTAATAAGGGATAAAATGAATTAAATAATTAAGAGGCACATAAGGATAAAACAAACCAGAGGAGAACTGGGCCTGGATTATCATTGAGGAGCCAGGCCGACAG
>CABFVX010009555.1:6679-17869 GCA_902151425.1 Timema shepardi
GGGGGGGGGATATTGAGGCACATAACACATAAATATGCATCATAACCTTGGGGATGAAAGTATTACAATCACAATTACTATACTTTCTCTTTATATGAAAAAGTAAAAAATTATATTTTGGACTTTGTTGTTAGTTAGAGTGAACTTACTATATAAACCCATATTTTTCGAAAATGATTGTGCACACATAAACTCGAGTCCTCGTTTTTCGAAATAACGGACAGTCCATGCATCCTGATGTATGTCACCAGATGCAAAACCTTGGTAAGCGCAGTCCAAGAATGGCAGCAGGCCTCTTTCCTGAAATCAAAGAAATGGAATTATTTATTTGCGTTGATTTTTTTTATATAAGATAAAGATTTTCTCTGGATTTATTGGTTCCCACACAAGGGGCATGTTTGCTTGTTGGAAATATTGTAATAGAAGTCAATGATACTAATATGTTCCAAAAATAATAAAATTATAACCTACTTACTCTATTGTATTAGGAATTTGAAAGTTCGTTGCTGTAGTGGAGCTCTATTTAACACTAAATACGCTGCTTACATGAACAAGGGAAATAAACATGATAGGATAACACTTGAAAGCATAAGATTCAAATGCATGTTGACATAAGAGTTATAGAGCAAACAAAGCAAGCAATTACAAGGTAAACAAACATCAGAGCACAATCCGATATTTTCAAAGATGACCTATAGAGTTGTTCAAGATAACTAACATAACTCTAAGACAGAATAATCTCGCCCTACTCTTAAAAGAGTAGTGTTATACTTCCTAGGAAGAAAGAGAATTGCGAAGTTATTTTAAGTTACTCACCGACGATAGACACAGACTACCAACACAATACAATAGTGATAGAAAATTTGTTCAAAGAATATCTAATTGTCTACAACAGGTGAGCAGGGCCGAGACAGAACCTGCTCAACATCTAATACAAACAACCCTATTTTAGGAGATGAGGACGATATAAGCTATTGAAGCTAGCTTGACCTAGTTGAATTAGTTACAATAGTTTCAGAGAATCGACTATTTGTTCCTGTCATAGATAGACCGGGCAAATATATTAGAGAAAGTTGGCATTCATGATTCTAGGCCTCAACTTAATAAAAGCTGGCGAGTAACCAATTAGTATAACCAATAATCATGAGATAAACCACACTCAACCTAGGTTTCAACCACTAACCATACGTTGGTTATAATCAATCAAAATGGAATCATGCTGCCCCTTAAGGGAGCCAGACCCGAACGTCTAATAGAATGCGGACCATACCAGAAGGGCATGAACAAACCCACAAGTTGCACACCGCTATAAGGCGAAAAACAAGGCGTGGGGCGACACGGTTCCACAAGGATATCAAACCAATAGCTAACTAGGTATAGAAATCGGGCCTGGAACAACCTAAATTCCCCCTTTCGCACCATAAGGCCCTCCTGACCACAACACGGTCTTGCAGGCCAAGGAGTGAGACACACACCAACGAAACCGCTAGTCTTAAGGACCAAGCAGAAAAAACAAGTGATGCGAGATACCTCTCATGACATGTTCAACATGACATTGTCAATAAAAAGCTAACCTAATTATCTATTTAATAAAATCAAGAGTGACAGCCACCTTGGTTTATCTGAGGAAGCTATGGTGTTTGCTTGTTGGGTGACTGCACTGCTAAAAGAAATTATGGATGTCAAGTTTTGAATAGAGTTGTCTATTTAACTCGTTCCAAGCCTGCGATGCCAAAACAGTAAGAAAACACGCATGCATCTCCATGCATGGAGATATTTATCTGTAAACTAGATTCTGACATGGCAGTACAGATATTTTTATCTTTTAGAAATAGGACTGTGAAAAGTGACATTGAGGCTGTGAGAGGGACAGTAATTTATGAATAAATACTGATAAATGTAACATCCACTTTTCAGTTAACCTCAACAAACACAGTTTATTAATGTAAAATATAAATGGTCATACCGTTTTAGATTAAATAGGTACTAAACTAATGTGTTTTATAGTCGTCGCAGTCTTTCTGCTATATTGTCTTTTAAGGTATTGTATATCATTCATGTCAAACTTGTAATCTAATATTTTCAAATTATTAGCTAAAAATATATCAGCAAATTAAAACCTTTTTATTAAAAATTAAAAATTCAGATATGAAATAATATGAAAATTCTTTATTTTTTCCGGGAATTTTTACAGGGGCTATTAAGATTTTTTTTTTATAAACTTGACCATTTGCGAAAGGTTTTTAATCTGATACTGTTAAATGTGACAGAGAATAACACTTCTCTAATGGGGTATTTTTATAAATTAATAAATAAACTAATAATCTGACCACAGTGTATATTGATTTACCATACTATTTGTGGGATGCACGTAACTTTAGTTTGGCCCACATGCAGCAAGTTTGACAAGCATGTTGGGTACTATGTTAAACTTGTCAAAGTGGGCCAAGAATATTTCATGCAGATTCAAGTAGAATATTATTTTTATTGGGTGAGTGAGATGCGGGTTGTGAGGACGTAGGCTGGAATGTATTCACGTGGTATGGTAACAAATTGACAACCTCTAAGACGTCCACTATCTGGCTCCATTGATGACGGGTAGGGTCGAGTCCCGTGGGGTTGTGGGAGCAGGCCTGTAATATGATGACGGATTTCTTCGGGGCATTTCGCAGGTCCTCGAGGAGCCCCTCCATATCGATGGAACAAGTGACAGGGTCCCAGTAACGGTACTCACGAGCATCCGTTAACCCACTGCACTCGAATATGCTGCGATGATTGTCTACAAAATTAATGTTTCTCTTAAAAGCATTGATCAGGGATGAAGAATGTTTATTTTGTTATTTTTACACATAAACAGGGAATAAGGTTAGTTAAGGTCATTCGGCCAACAACATTTTATTGTATACTTTTAATAAGTGAGTAATTATAATCTATAAATAGTGATTCAATGATTTTAAATCATTACAGTTCAAGAGTTCTAAGGGGTAAAAATTTGCTATTTTATGCTTTTTACACACCATCGTCAAGATAAAGTGATTAATGGAAGGGGTTGAAAAATTTAGTAGGCCTATAACTAGACATTCATATGAGGTGTACAGAGGGAAATATTTGTAGTATAAATATTATTATTAATATATTCATATCAATATGTTATTGATATATTTATAATATTAACATTATGAATATAAGTGATAGTAAAAATATTACTAATATTTCATTCTGTATGAATTTCTAGTTATACTAAATTTTTCAGCCCCATACATTTATCACTTTATCTTGATAATGGTGTTAAAAAGGCATAAAATAGCAAGTTTTTATGCCTTATAACTCTTGAACTGTAATGACTTGAAATCATTGAATCACTATTTATAGATTATAATCATTCACTTGTTAAAAGTGTACAATAAAATGTTTACTATCGAATAACCATAAAAGAGGAACCAGTGCAGGACATGATAGACAAGTCACTACTAAGGTGGTAGGTACAGCCATGCGAAGAAGAATGGAGAAAAAGAAGATACCAAAGAAGATGGAGGGGAGGAGGTCAAGAGAAAGACCAAGGGAAAAACGGTAAAAGGTAGTGTAAAAGAGAGTGGAGGGGAGCGGAGAGTATTGGGTCATGATGGAGGAGGAGAGGTGGTGGGGAGAAAGGATACGTTGGAGACGCTTACGTTCCAAACGAACCCAGCCAGTGGACGTTCTTGATTATGGTAACACCTAGGACTATATGCAAGAACTTGATTAAGTGGATGCTAAGTGGACACTAGCGTGGGTTTGCGTTCGTCATCCTAGGTTGAAAGGTGGAGCTCGGGAACACACTATCGGTCAACTAAACATTCACTAACGTTCTTGAATACCACCCATAAGCACTCGCTAAGCACATTTAAATGCCAATTTTAATAGGAAGAACTTTACTTGATGGCTGAAAAGTTACTAGATCTACTTTCATGTATTCGTATGTAAAGTTATTTTACCTGAAGTTGTTACTTTTATTAGATATTGTCAATACCTAGAAAATAACAATAATAATACAGTAAAATTTTAGTAATCTTGGCCACAAAAAATATGTTTGTATTTTCTAAAAGTCTCTTCTTACAGTATTTGTACTTTAGTCTACTATACCATAAAAATAAAATGTATTACTTGCATTTCAGCTTGGTTAACATTTGCTGAATAATCTTCTTAGACACCTAAATATACCTTATTTGATTCTTGGGAGGGCCAAAAACAGAAATTTGTACTGTGAAATTTAGTTTCTTCCTTATCACTAAATTTTAAATTATAGGCATGAGGCCGGTTTGTTGTGTTGGACCTGGAATTAATAATTATAAGTCGCTGATAGTCAGTGCACTTGCGCTAAAGCATGCTATTTTAAGAGTAAAAATATATATTACACATCCATCACTGTTACCAGTCAGGTCAGTTTTTTTTATTCAAGTCATATATTTTCCACTGCCTGCTGGCTAGGCCTGTCGTAGCTTTGTGTGCCTTATAATATACCTTAAGACTAGGACAAGCACAACATCCAGTCCCTGGCCATTAATTTATCAATTTTGTCTGCTACAGGATCCCTACAGCCTCAGAAACGAGACTATCCCACATATGTTAAAAGGCAGCAGAATTATATCAAATAGGAAGGCACCAATGAGTGTCGTTATAGTTCTCAACAGGCTCATAACAGTAACAAGGATTAATCAATTTTGCAATGAGAAGGTCATATGTGTGGAAATTCTAACTGGTATCGGTGGATGTTTACTAGTTAACATATTGTATTTTCAGTTCTGAGAGGAAATAGAACCTTATATAGAGCAATTAGAAAATATAAATGAGGCATTCCCTAATATACCAGTTGTATACATGATGTATGCAAATGCCAGGTCACCACTCTGGCATAGCAATGACATAAGAGGGGAAGATGGTAGAATAAGAGGGTATAGGGCGTATAAAAGAGGGAAACTACTAGAGATTCAATAACAACAAGGCATATTAAGGCGGTAAATCAGCCAGGAAATCCCGCAGCGTATGTAGAAAGGGCAGGATCCAGCTCTAACATTGATTTCACCTTGTGTAATGTGGAAGCATAAAATCTAATAGGGAATGGGCAAGTGCATGATTGTAAGACATCCAGTGATCATAATTTGATAACATTTGAAGTGGGTAAAGAAGTAGACAGGGAAAATGTAGGCACTTGACTCCTCTACAACCTGAAAAGGGCGGACTGGGAAAAGTTAAGAAGAGAGCTGGTACTACCGCAACCTGTATCACAGGGAAACAACATAAACCGAAAAGCGAGGGAACTCACATGGGTCTTGCAGGCAGCTATGAGGAAAGCAGTACTGGTTATGAAGAAAGTCACTAGATGTATAGGAATTCGACCATGGAATGAGCAGCTGCTAAAGTTACGCGGGTATACAAGGAGAGCAAGACTATAATATCAAAGATGCCTAGATCCAGCAGGAAGACTCCTACTATTGAATATATACCAGCAAAGGAAGGAAGAACTCGAAAATACAATAAAGATTGTTAAAAATGATAGCTGGGAAAAATATGTTCAAGAAGAATTGAGGAAGAATGCATGGGGTGTACTCTTTCAGATTTTAGCAAGGAAATTGTACCCCCAGATGTAATTTCAACACTCAAGAAACAGAAGGTAGAATGACTACCTGCTGGTAAGAATCGGTGGCTAGGCTACTAATAGATGTGTAACGATGTTCCTAACGACAACAACATCTAACAGCAACCACCCTGTAATATGGAGCTTCAACACTCACCAAGTTTAGCGTGGCTTGTCTCCGTCAGATGGGACGCTAACATACACCACCGAGACATCCTCTCCCGCGGCCTGAACGAGTTATACTGAACCGAGACACTAGTTAACGCCTCGCTCATCATCGATGCCGGCCACTATGAAACTAGAACTCAACTTGACCAAGAGTATTTCCTGTTCCAGCCCGAGGATGTTCTACTATCACCGAGAAATCACTCGGTTTTCCGCTAAACTTCCAGAGCGCTAGTCTTCTCCCTTCCTTTTGTTCTATGTATCTTCCCTCCTTTCCCCCCTCTTCTGAGAATACGTTGGGACTGTTTTTTACTATAAAATAGCTAATGAGAGTTGAAGCGACANGACACGTATTCAAAATTACCTTTTTGGACCTTTTGGTGTTATTAAAACTCTCTGGGTGGGTTCTCTAAATTGGTTTTAAAGCGGTCGAACCGCTAATTTATTATGTTAGTCTGCAGGGAGAAATCCTGGTTAACTTGGGTACTACTTGGGTACGAGCGGCGCGCCCTTATCTTAAACGTTAGGTTACTATGCGGTAACCTTGGCATTTTCTAGGGGTACTGGAAATTATATACTCTCATCCTGGTTACGAAGATTGTTTCGTATCCCATTATTTATGATAGGTTTTTTTTATGAAAAGATGTATGAATGTTACGGCAGGTGGCGTAACTCATTTTAGCCATTGGAATTAATCTGTAATGTTAAAATATGCATTGCTACTAAGGGTCTGGGTTCAACGGCTATCGTTGACGTCTATTTAGTATATATTTAACCTCTATCATATTCATGGGGTTTTTTTTGTTTCTAGTGTTAATATTTGTAGGCTCTCTATTTTGGTCACATAGTGTCGGACGTCTGTAGCGTATCTGTATATTGTTAACTAAACATCAGCCATATTCGCTATTTAAATAATTCGTGCCTTTTTGGCGGGCTGTTAAAATTTAAATCTCACGGCTTTCAGCCCAACTATTTCCCCTGAGAGGGATGCAAATATTATAAATGTTTGTGGCGACTTAGTTAATGTTTTGCCGCATTGATCATAGGCTCTTGATGCCTGTTTTTAGCGATTCCTTGTACCTACTCTTCTACCTTTGTTATTTTACCAAATTGTAATAAAATATTATCTTCTCTTGTGAACCCATGGTTGTTCTTTCACAAGCACCCTTCCTAGTGGTGGGCGTCACATATGTGTTGCTCCCTGATGATAATTTGGAGAAGGGGGATGAGGAGAATGAAAGAGCTAGGCAGGATATTAAAATGGCATATGATAATGAAAACGTGATAGTGAAACCATTAACACAGGACGAGATTAAAAGTCTGATAGCAGGAATGAAAAGAATCAAGGCACCTGGACTTAATGGAATCAGGGTAGAGGTTTTTCAGGAAATCAGTGAACAGATAGCAGCACCCTTTATGGCCCAGCTCATGAATGAGTGCTTGGCTAAGGTTAGATTCCCAAATATGTGGAAGCGGAGCGAAGTGGTAATTCTGAGTAAAGGGGAGGACAAATCCCTGCATTTCTCAAAGTATTACTGACCGATATGTTTGATAATTGTATGTGCAAAACTTCAGAAGAAAATGCTATGTACGAGACTGCAAAAACATAGAGAGGAGGTGGGAATACACCCTCAACGGTACGGATTTAGGAAGGACAGGTCTACAGAGGATGCGATCTGTGCTGCTTTTAGCCTGGTAGAAAATTTAGGACAACATATCTGATGGGAATATTTGTGGACATCTAAGGTGCATTTGATAACCCTCATGGCCAGCCTTATTCAAAAGATTAAGAGAACTAAACTGTCCAGGGAGTATCTACAGAAGCTTTAAAGATTACTGCAGGGACAGGTAAGCAAACTTGAGATAACCAGGAATAACAATGAGTAAAAAATTTGCAAAAGGATGCCCACAAGGATCGGTCAGTGGTCCGATATTTTGGGACGTTGGTATCGAGCCTAAGTTGCTGTAAATTGAAGCACTCCCTGATGTGGTGGGGGTGGTTGCTTTTGGTGACGACTTGCTGATAGTGGTGGAGGCAAGTTCGAGGAGAAACCTGGAAGAAAAAAGTAATAAGGTATTGAGCGGCTTGGATAAATGATGTAAGAAAGTAAGACTCAGCATGGTGCTGGCGAAGACAACCTAAATGCTGCTCAGGAGAGTGCTTAAGAGAGATCCTATAGTTAAGATAGCAGAACAAACAATTATAATGAGCAAAATTGTTAGATACCTAGAGGTGATGATTGACGAAAAGCATAGCTTCCTGGCTCACATGAACAACGTATGCAGGAGAGCCTTGTGGATTATGAATGGGATAGTCAGTATAAAGCAGCGTAAGTTCCATCTGCCTTTAAAACTGATTAGACTATACCATCAGGCGTTGCTTGTGTCCATAGTGGGATATGGAGCAAGAGTGTGGGCACAACAACTGAGAAGGGACAGAGCTAAAAAGAAACTCAGAGCCTTCAGAGTAAAATTCACATGAGACTTTCTGGGGCTTAAGAAACTGTACCAACAAACGCGTTGTGTGTCAGCCTAGGTGTCTGGCTCCTAGACTTAGAGGTATGAAAGAGGGCCGCTGGATATTGGCTTGGAAAAGGGAAGTTAGACAAAGTAATATAATTAACAACTAACGGTGTAAGTACCAAGGATGATATAAGAGAGACTCTCCTGCGGGAGTGGCAAGACGACTGGGAAGAGAGTAACACAGGTAGAAGGACATTCCAGTTATTTCCGAAAGTACAAGAAAGACTAAGAATGAAGCATCTTCAACCTTCCAAGGGACTCGTCCACCATATCACAGGGAATTGCCCATATCAAGCGTCCCTCTTTAGGATAAACTTGAGTGAAACAAATCTTTGCTGTTGCGGAGGAGAGGCGACCTTGGGATGTATATACACGTAAATGCCTATAGAGGTCAGCGGCATATATTATATATTGAGGGATGTGAACCGGTGGAGCTACCTCGATGAGATAGCGGACAGGGAAACGAAAGCATGAAGGGACAAATATATGGACTAACTAAAAAAAAATAAGATAAAGACAGAATCAAGACTTGAGACAAAACAGACAGGAAGAAACAACTTAGGAATAAGTGACGAGTGAAGACGAGGGAGACGGAGAAGGAGAAGAAACATCATCATTAGACGTGACGTTACCAAACTGGTGAAACAAAACATAGAACGTGTAAAAAAGGGAGAGTGGACTAGATTTTGATGGACTCTGGATATATCTAGAGCTCTAGCCGAGGAAAGGCGTCTCAGGGAAACCAGTGATGAATATTGTTGATGAACCAGGGACGCCTGGAATACCGATTAGGGGAGAAGGAAAGTAAGTGGATACAGATGAGAAGTCAGAAGTTGTTCTATATTCGAAGAGCCCTGCTCGCTTGGAAACAAGCGTGGTGCTGGGCTGGAGCTATCGAGCACTCCAGGGATGTTGACTGGCCACGGTAGGAAGTGACCAGAGAAGAAAAAGAAAATGGGACTCCTTACAAGGAAGATATAAACTGATTGTGTAGACGACGGCACAAGGTATAAGTTAGGTTAAGTTATATTTAAGTCCAAAGCAGGTATATCAAAAGGAAAAAATGTATATAGTCAAAATAACCTCTATAAGGAAAAGGGACAAGTATAGTTATAAGTTATCATACATTAAATAATGGTATTGATATATAGTATACAGAGCTGCTAACAGGCACAGGTCGAGGTAAATCGATAATGATCAATAACGAGACAGGTAATTTTAGTAGTAGTACTGATATATGTTTATATTCCTGAAAGTTTATGTGTAAAATTTATAGATTACCTATATAGAAGAAATATTGTAATATGAAATATGAACAGAGCAGAAAAAGTCCCGATTTATAGTAAAATAAGATGTCAGGACAAATATGTATCTAGGGAAATTGAAAAAAAAAATGTTTAAGGGTAAGCCCATATGTTCATCAATAATAAGTTTTCGGCCATACTGGGAATCGAATCCGCTACTCTTTACTCAGTAAACGGATGCGCTACCTAATGAGCTAGGGTGTCTAACAAAACAAACAAATCTAAAATATTTAAAAGTGCTTTGTACTTACTCCATGTGGGCGATGACATGTAGAAAGTGTTATAGTTAAGTACTCTGCTTATGTATTTGGCACCAATCCACAGGGCCCCTGTTCCACTCACCGACTGGATACTTGCCACCTGGTAATACCATATAAACCAATATCAATGATTTTTTTTGTTGGTAGAACCATATTCAATAGAACAAAACTGTTTCAAATAATCCATTATTGGCCACTTTTAAACCAGTACCATATTTCAATATTTGAAAAGAGTGTTTGGATTGGTCGGGTTTCTATAGATTAAGTTAATTTCCTTTATTTTCTGAAATAGGTGTTGTGTTTAAAAATGTGTGTCAAAACCCTAATACCTTTTATTATTGTGTTTGAATTTGTAGACTAAAGTAGTTTAAAACCTATTTAGACCCTGGATGATTTTAAATTGGGTGCTGGTGTAGACCTTCTTATAAAAATAACTCATTAAATTTTTCAGTAGTAAAAATATACTAATAATAATATCCATAAATCAGAAAGATTAAAATGGATTTCTCAAGCACCTTGTCTAATAGTTAATACTCACTCTTTCCTCAGCGATGGCCATTGATTCTCCTCCCAGGAGGAGTCGACTGGCTGCGGAGGTAAAACTCTTGTCGCCCAACGCCCAGAGGTATTCGTATTCCTGTGTCATTTCCTTGACTATCTCTTCTTCTACTTTGCGTACCACGGGCAACGGCCACGGATTGCCATTGTCGTCTCTATAAGCTAAACAGCCAAGATGGTTTTACTTTGGTGGTTTAGAATTTCGCTAATGTATTGCATTTTTCTTGGATAAAATATAAAGATTGGATTTTCCTTGGATAAAAAATTAGAGACGGGGCCAAATCCTTGAAACAAGGTGGTGATAAAGATGAGTTTGTTGAAGAAGAATTTGGCACAGAGATATATGAGAACAATGCAACAAAAGTTCGTGGTGAACAGAAGTGGAGGGATATGTTCAATTTTATTTTATTTATATATATGTTATAATGTAAAAATGTATATTGTAAATATTTAATGAGAAATAAAATCATGGTTACCTGTTTACAAAAAAATAAATTAAATAACAAACAAAAATTATAAAAAATATATAATTATATTCCGATACAGGCAGTAACTAGTTATGAACATACATCCTGATTGACTGTATTCGCATCACTAGGCCTGTGCTCATGACGGGCATGTCTGCAGCAGCAACCATGTGCATAGCTGAACGGTGCGAGTTGTAGTGGCCTACTACCAGCACACAGGACAGAAGACAACCAGCATTTAACTAGTTTGTTTTGTTATTTTTTGTTCACTTTTATTTAATTATTTTAGGAAAAGGAAA
>CABFVX010009556.1:0-11134 GCA_902151425.1 Timema shepardi
ATGTGTAATGGTAGGGTGATTGTGAGATGAAATGAAGGACCTACAGTTTAACGTGGAATCCGAACCACGTTGGAGGCCTTGCATTCCACACATTCACAAGATGTCTTGTCAGAGGTGAAGTAAGGGTTTGGTAATCAGATAAATCTGTGCAGGGACCGAGGATTGAACCCCGTCCGCCAGCATAGAAGTCTGACACCTTACCCCTAGACCGCCAGGTCACCCCAGGGACAAATAGAATTGAAATACACTTTTATGAGCTTACGAGCAATTAAACGTCAATATCCGTCTTAATATAAGTCTCTAAATTTTTCACGATTACATCTCTTTATTTATGTGAGAAGGTAAAAAACAACTATTGAACTTAAATGAATCGTAGATAAAAGCCCATTTTCCAAAAATGTAAATTATTCATTAAACATGTTAAAGTTGGAACAATAGTTTTTAGAACTATAATTTGGTTATTCTTAAAACTACAGTAATCTGACAGCAAAATAAAACTGTTTAGAACAATCATTCAAAAGAAGGTAATTTTTTAAAAGTTAAATATAATAAATGGTAACTAAATATATTTTATAATATTAATAAAAATCACAACAAATCGAAAATTAACTTTCCCATCAAAATATTTCACCCTCGTTTTGTATTACTATATAAAATAACAAAAACTTTAGTAATATTTTTCAACATGTCTTCATAGATAAAAGGGATTACACTAACGTTCAATTTAATGTGTCTTTTATGCTACAAATTAATCTCCCAGTCGCAAACTGTTCTTATTAAACCAATCATTTTAGTTCCACGTCTCAAGTACATATTTTAGTCCAACAACAAATAATAAAAATGAATTATTTCATAATGAAAGTCATAAAATGAGATTTTGTTCATGAAAGTAATTTAAAAAGATATGAAATTAGCTTTCATGTCATGAATTTTTGTGATACAAGTTCATTGTGTAAGTAGAAATAGTATTTTTTTAGACTTAACTCAAAACAAGCTAAAATGTATAGTTACTCCCCAGTGATGACATTATTTAGAAATTATATAATCTTGAAAATCAGAATTTATGAAAGTTGGGTACTAGTTTGAATTAAATAGGAAGAACTTTTGATGTCCTAAATATACAAACATTCAAAAAAGAGACAAATGGCATGCTAAAATAACTTTTTGGAATTCTGTGTATGCCTACATGTTTTAATTATAAAAACCATGATTAGTCTATATCGTAATGCCTATTTAGGCTATTATCAACCTACAGGTGACCTGGTGGTCTAGGGGTAAGGTGTCAGACTTCTATGCTGGCGTCCGGGGTTCAATCCTCTGTCCCGGCACAGATTTATCTGATTACCGAATCCTTCCTTCACCTCTGACAAGACATCTTGTGAATGTGGGGAATGCCAGGCCTCCACCGTGGTTCGGATTCCACGTTAAACTGTAGGTCCTCCATTTCATCTCANCACATTAGCGTAAGTGCGTGTAACCCGAACGGGTAGTAAGACGCGGTGCTAATAATAATAATAATAATAATAATAATAATAATAATCAACCTACACTTGAGTATATTAACAGCATTCGTTATGATAGGTTTTAATTTACGAATGTAACAAAATAAATCAATGAATATGGTCTGGATTATAACCTTTGTCCCATACATCAGAGTCTCGGACGCTGATGATACATGATTTTCTTTGCTTCACCTCTTATAATCCTTATAGTCTAACCACACATTTACACTGAGTGGGTTAAAATTGAGAATTGAAGTAAAGAAAGACTTCAAATAACCATAAGTGTCCTAGCGTTTTAAATTTTGAATATGCTCTCAGGAAGTAGGGGTAGTGGAAGTAATAAAAAAATATAAGTGTGATATAAAATTGAAATTTGGCAAGCCGCTAAAAGTATCCCTCCAAATAACCAAATATGTCTTAAAATTAGAAATTTCCAAGTGGGTTCGGAAGAAATTGCATAGTGTTTTAACATTTTCAAAAACAAAAATATGCAACTATTCCTTTATTCGTTTAGCGAGTATAAAGACCACCCCCAAAAAAACATAAAGTTCCGAACATTTTAAAATGTGCATGAAGCTTTTGGAAATAAGGGTGGATTTAAAGTAAATGTGCCATCGCTTGCATGGGACTAGGGGCCGGGATTTTAACCCTAAACTTCCCGTCGTCAGACTGGATAAGCTTGACGCTGGTTCCACGCCTGCAGCGATGCGGATACGAGACAACCCTTCAACTATGTTTCATGATAACATGAAATGTTAGCAATGTGAGCCAGCTTATTTACATTTTGTGTGGGAATTTACATTTGTTCGCTGTCATCTGCGTCAGCAATTGTTTTATTTAGCTGTGGCCATCTGACAAATAGTTACAGCTCGTGAAATGACTGACCTGGTTGAGCTCACGCTTGCCAAATATTATCTACCTTTGTTGGCTTATCAAGTTTGATAAAACATTATTATTATTATTATTATTATTATTATTATTAGCACCGCGTCTTACTACCCGCTCGGGTTACACGCACTTACGCTAATGTGTAATGGTAGGGTGATTGTGAGATGAAATGGAGGACCTACAGTTTAACGTGGAATCCGAACCACTGTGGAGGCCTGGCATTCCCCACATTCACAAGATGTCTTGTCAGAGGTGAAGGAAGGGTTTGGTAATCAGATAAATCTGTGCCGGGACGGAGGATTGAACCCCGGCCGCCAGTACAGAAGTCTGACACCTTACCCCTAGACCGCCAGGTCACCTTGATAAAACAAAAGTTTCATTTTTTTTAATAACTTTATCCATATATTAACTGTATAAATTAGAATTTTTGGTAATGAGAACATTTTATAAAATACAAAATTACTTTTTCCTGCCAAAATTGATAATATCTCTCGAAAGTGACAGCCGCAAATCTGATGACTTGACGTATGAATGATGAAATTAGATCTAATAACTTTTTTAGCTGTCATATAAGGTTCTTCATACGAAAATTGTACTAATCTGTGCTTGCTTTGTATCACTGGATATTCACATCGCTCACTTTAAAAAAATATCACTATGATCATAGGTTTATTTTTTGTAATTATTTTACACTTTACCCGCCTCGGTGGCGTAGTTGGCTAACGCGCTTGTCGTGTTGAGCTTGACTGCTGAGGACGGGGAGATCGAGGTTCGAATCTTCGGTCGGGTGAACTGGGGGTGGTTTTTCCTAAATGGTTTTCCACTCTCCCTCCACGCAAATGCTGGTTCGCTTCCTCTAATTCAACCTTCCCAATTCCTAGTCGATTAGAGTAATTAGTATTTAAAGCGTATAACCCGAACGGGTAGTAAGACGCGGTGCTAAATATTATTATTATTATTATTTTCCACTTTGGGGATATTACTTTTTTCTTAATTAATTTTTATAAGGTACTGTTAAATTGATCGACGTGCCTAAAAACGTAAATAACAATAATAATGCTATTAAAAACCTACACATATCGATGGTCATATAGACGAAGGCATCAATCTTATCTGGTTTGGTTTACCATTGTAGTGTAATTCGGGGTTTCAATCTCTTTCGGGTGTATTGAAATGTTTTTTTCCTCAATTATTTCCCAATGTTCTACCTTTTGAGTAAGAATTTAATTTTAATTATCTTTAACCAAATAGAGAATATTTCATTTACCGATGTGTAATCATACACAAATTAGGCTTTTCATAGTGATATAAACAAATATTCGCTATCCGTTTTTAATTCGTGCTTAATAAACGTTTGTAGAAGTTTTATCATAATGGCGTACCTTGTTTTTAATATAATAATATGTAAAATACATTTATAAATTCATAGTCCTGTAAGTGATTTTAAAACTCTTTGGATCATGTACAGTAATTATTTATTAAATAGAAAATGTGTAGATTAAAAACTGAAAACTCGCTAGTAAAATCTGGTTTTCGTTGAAAGCTACTATTTTTGCTTTTAAAATGAGTTTTCATTTGTGAAAATTGGTTTAGCTGTTTCCTTGTAATTTAAATTACGGGAAATGGTATTATCAAATTAAATATATTTATTAGATGTGTACACTCCGTTGACCCTGAAAGGTAGCATTCCTACCTTGACGGACTATAGTATAACCCTATCTTATAAGCTGCGCCATAGTGGAAAATTTCAAACGAAGTTTTCCAGTTTCCAGGGCAAACGAAGGGTACATGCACAAGTGCAGACATACCGAAAACAAAAATTCATTAATCTATGTCAGTTTAGTTGGTTCTGTATGTTTTAATTCTTCTTTATATCATCGATACATTGTGAAGTTTATTAAAACAGGATCACCCGCCTCGGTGGCGTAGTTGGCTAACGCGCTAGTCGTGCTAAGCTCGACTGCTGAGGACGGGGAGATCAAGGTTCGAATCTTGGTCGGGGGGGTTTCCTAAATGGTTTTCCACTCTCCTTCCACGCAAATGCGGGTTCACTTCCTCTAATTCAACCCTCCCATTTCCTAATCAATTAGCGTAGTTAGTACTTGAAGCGTATAACCCGAACGGGTAGTAAGACGCGGTGCTAAATATAATGAAAACAAGATCAAATTAAACTTTTAATAAATTCTTCCCCATACTTTATAATGCGATGGGTTTCATACAATATTTGGTCAAATTTCCTACATATAATTCTTCCTACTCAACTAGAGCTCCCGGATTCGATTCTTCGCACGGTAGAAAATTTAATATTTGTGAATTGTAGGCCGGTTGACTGGGTGTTGCTACCGTTACGTAGTATTGTGCTAGTTTGTAAGTCGTGCTATTTTAAAATCAGTTTGTTCTGGATGATTATGTTACTTATCTCAAGAATAATATAAAAATTAAAATTAACTAATGTTTTTTTCCGGAGGATGGTAGAATTGAGAATAAATATACTCACATTTGCCTTAGGAAGTGTGTAAAACTAATTAGAATTAGAAAGGATCCTTTCAAAAACCCGTCTGAGTTTAGAAACCTGACTTCCCCCGTTATATGGACTTGACGCTTAATCAGTGTGCCCACCGATGCGGGTGACAACACTATTGTACGTCTTGTTCTAACAAATCTGGCGACCCTTCCTGAATCTGTCGCATACATTTCGCTGGCGATCGTTTGTCCCAGTCAAAACTTCTTACCACCACCGCCACCTTTTCGTTCTCATGAATAAATAAATGTTCCAGGGTCGTCCCCCTTCCCCCTCAATACGATCGACTTGACTTTCCTTTGTTGATGTTTCTGGAGCTGGTTTCACACACTAACTTTGGTATCTTTAAAAAACATATTTCACACATTTTTCCATCTGAAACTTTCTTTGGTCATAAATTGTTGGGTAGCGCCGGCCGTCAAATATATTGATGAGAATAGATTGTATTTCCACAAGTTTTGAGTTTATGCTTTATGCCAGTATATAAGTAGTAAGGAGGACCACTACGACGACATTTGGGGACTTAGGACGCACAGTAGGACTTAGGTAGGCAGAAACTTCTAGACAGTTCTAACATATTTGTTTTCGGTAAACATCATATTTTAACCACTTAGATTATACAAAGTAAACATATATGTTAAAAGTGACAGTTTTATACCACATGAATTGACATATGAATACCTGAAATTATATATGATCAGTCAGTAATCAAATAAGGTTATTCCTATATGGGTTGTCAATATATGCTACTCCTATACGGGATAAAAAACACTTTCATGTAATCGTGAACATTTTCGTCCTCGAGATGATTATGGATCTTGTAAAGAACAATGGTGATTGCCTGGATCCCAATACTCCGATAATACTTCAACAAATATGAATATGTAACAAAGAATAAATTGTGAACCTACAGACTGTATTCTAAAGGAAATTATTTCAATGAACAATCATTCGTTGACTAGACCATAGTTGCACCTAAGGTTTACTTACACCTTACTAATCTCCAACAATTGAAATAGGTACCTGGTAAATGGTTACTTACCTCAATTTCGAATATCTGACTAGAAGATAACTACGAGTGAAGGACCGCCATTATTCTGAAGTTTCACTAAGCACCACAGAGGACGCTTACGGGGGCTCGTCTGACTTGGGGAGTTATATTTGGTTTATATTATCTTATAAAGGGTTTTGTTTGATTATTCTGTGTTTATTATAATAAATATTCAGGGTTTAAATATTTAGTGATTAATTGTTCAGTAATAATATTAACTTAATTATTTAATCATTCAGTTCGAGAAGCTTCATACGAGATCAAGATGGTGTTTCTTAAGACTACAATCCATAGATCAGTGAGTAATGAATGATGTGTCGGATAATGTAATGAACGTCGTCTTAGGTAACTTTTATTATTATTATTATTATTATTATTATTATTAGCACCGCGTCTTACTACCCGTTCGGGTTATACGCACTTACGCTAATGTGTAATGGTAGGGTGATTGTGAGATGAAATGGAGTACCTAAATTTAACGTGGAATCCGAACCACAGTGGAGGTCTGGCATTCCCCACATTCACAAGATGTCTTGTCAGAGGTGAAGGAAGGGTTTGGTAATAACTTTTGTTGAATTTGAGTATTTGCTTATTGACGATATCTCTTGTTCTTAATGAATGGATAAATTATACTTTGTTTTATTATTTTAAGAATATTTAAATAATTTTTTTTGGAATTTATAAATCTAAAATAGTAGTTTTCTTTTTAATTAAAGTAGTATCTATGTCATGATTGGCTAACATTTGGGGAAGACATTCCCAAAAGGCATTTCGAGGACTCTAATTAATTGTACGCTTTTGAACGGTGTGTTTAAAAATAGGGTGTCACAAAAAGGTTTAGAACATATTATGTTTGGTTTTAGCTATCAAGAATTCATAAAACATGACGTAAGTTTTATGTATGATTTTCAATACTATTTTATATCTACCTACCCGGTATTTTGTCGTATTTTACCAACAAGTCGACATTTACTGAGCGTAATTGTTTAAACTATTATCACCATTAAGAAGATTTTTACCTAACATAGTTTGTGAATCCTTATAAACTAAAGTTGAGATGATAAGTTATGGCATCCATTTCTACGAGAAAAACTAACTTTCGCAACTTTTATGGCTATTTTCAAGTGATCCAGCTCTTAAGACTTATTTATTACGTACATTAAAATTAAAGGTGGTCAAAATAATTAGCGACCATATTGAGGATTACTTACGCTTCCGGGGCTCAATCCTCGGTCCCGGCAAAGATTTATCTGATTACCAAACCCTTCCTTCACCTCTGACAAGACATCTTGTGAATGTGGGGAATGCCAGACCTCCACCGTGGTTCGGATTCCACGTTAAACTGTAGGTCCTCCATTTCATCTCACAATCACCCTACCATTAGACATTAGCGTAAGTACGTATAACCCGGACGGGTAGTAAGACGCGGTGCTAATAATAATAAACTTACGCTTCACGTATGTAACCATCTTGGAGAACATCATTTAAATCACTAAAACTTCCATATTTTTTTCAACTTGAAAATTATTTATGAAAATTTACAAACAAAATTTACCTATTTTATTTAATTATCACTTTGATTATTTTTTTTACATCCATTACTGTTCCCAGCCTGCGTCAATCTGTTATTCAAGCTATATATTTTTCCACTACCGCCTGGCTAGGCTTGTCATATGCCTTATAATGTATCTTAAGACTAGGACAGACACTTCATCAATGTCCCCGGCCGTTAATTTATCCATGTGAAAGATTATACCCACATTTAGCATAAATGATACACGTTTCGGCCACGCTGGGAATCGAACCCGGGACCCTTAGCTCAGTAGGTAGACACGCTTACCGACTGAGCTAAGGTGTCGGGACTGTTATATTGAACTATATTTTCATAATTGATATAGATAAAATTGTGTTTATTTTGTCGTAAAACTCACTATTGTTATTCATTGTCAACTAATTCGTTGAAGACATAGATTTTTATTTTGTAAGAGGATATTGTGTAATTTGTTGTGTAGTGTATGTCATGTTTTGTTACTAGTATGAACTGTTTTGTTACTAGTATGAACTGTTTTGTTACTAGTATGAACTGTTTTGTTACTAGTATGAACTGTTTTGTTACTAGTAATGAACTGTTTTGTTACTAGTAATGAACTGTTTTGTTACTAGTATGAACTGCCATATCACGAGTTTGTTGATATAACATTATATGATATAATTATCCACAATTGACACTAAATTGCACTTTCTAAACCCCATCCCTCGCCAATCCCACTTGTATGGTAAGACAATTAGTCGGCGTCCCACTTATTATAAATACTAAATTTGATCCACCCCTGTCTGTGTATTGGGGGAGGGGGGGGGGTTGTAGTAATCTTGTTGTTTAATGTACTCCCAAGCTCCAAAACTGGTCTTACAATTTGGTCTATCCTCTGTGCATGGGACTATGGCCGAAACCGTTTAATGTATTTCGTTCAAATTTGCTATTTAAATGCTATAATAAATATGCTCTCTTACCTTAAGGTAATACAGTGATTTTTATTTAAAAACTATTATGTATCTGTTTTGTTTGTTTTTATTTTAAAATTATTTTAAAATGGCTCTTAAAAGTTTTGTTCAAATTGCATTGGTTTGATATAAGGTGTTTTATATTTATTATAGCAATGTATATTTGTTTTTCAGAGAAACATTAAATTAAGAATAGTTCATGATGACTTAAATTTTGAATATTTTTTTAAATGGTTTATATGATTTTATTCAAAATGGTTATCATTATTATTATAAGCACCGTGTCTTACTACCCGTTCGGGCTATACGCACTTACGCTAATGTGTAATGGTAGGGTGATTGTGAAATGAAATGGAGGACCTACAGTTTAACATGGGATCCGAACCACGGTGGAGGCCTGGCATTCCCCACATTCACAAGATGTCTTGTCAGAGGTGAAGGAANGCATTCCTCACATTCACAAGATGTATTGTCAGAGGTGAAGGAAGGGTTTGGTAATCAGATAAATCTGTGCCGGGACCGAGGATTGAACCCCGGCCGCCAGCACAGAAGTCTGACACCTTACCCCAAGACCACCAGGTCACCAATTAATTATTATACACCATATGAATTGTACAAGAGAGAAAGTGGGGAAGTCCAATTTGAGCTCAAATAGAATTAGTGCAGCCATCTGTTAGTAGGTTAGACAGTCATGAGAAGTTTATAGTGCACTTTAGATGGTTAAAAGAGGTTTATATAATATTTAAAAAAAATCTTAAGTATTTTCCACGGTCCTTGTGACGTTTGATTATAAAAAGTCGCTATCTTGTAAAATGTGTTTAATGTTACTTTCCCCCTAATTACGCTGTAACCTTCATATGAGACAGCAGATACGATTGTACCGTACCTTCTATTTTCGACAGTGGCGGTGAAAGACACGCGTTAGTCATAATTACCCCTGTTCTCTAATGTATGATATTACCCCATAAACCAAGTGCATGTCACTATAACGGAGCGTATTGAAATATTACCCTGGTGTTTCGTTTAGTTAAAAAATTAACTGTAGGGTTAATGGGTAAGATATTACCACAATAACGCATCCCTCTTAAAACAAAGGAATGCGTAGCACTTCGCTGCTCCCGGAAATAACGCTGGACATGTGTGTATGTGTGTGTGTGTGTGTGTGTGTGTGTGGTAACCCATAAAGGCATGTGGGGGATCATAAAACAGTATATTAGGAAGGGTAGGTAATAAAAGGGAAGTAAAAAAATATATATAAATAGGGGAAATGGAGTGAATCTGCCCTACTGGACAGTTGGAATTAAAACTAATGGTTTTCTTTCTGGATGCTTCTTTAACATTGTGCTTTAGAACGTTCTATCTCGGAGCTCTAAACCTTAGAAATACCAACGGTCACGTTTCACGTTTGATTATAAAAGCTATAGTACCATGGATGTAATTTAAAAAGTATGGAATTCATGGTTTATTTGTTTTTGAAAATTGTTTAGGAAACATTTTTTCTAACAAAATATAATTTAATACGAATGATCTAAGACGTCACTTTGCAATATTCTGTACTGGGAGATTGGGATTCTAACCACGGTTGGGTGTAGTAAAGGTTGTTTTCCTAAATGTATTCCCCAATCTACCTTCACGTAAATGTGGTTTGCATTTTATTGGTAGATTCAAATCTTATCCAGTAGCATAAAAATGAAAATCTATTTTTAAAATGCTCTAATCCGAATACTGAACTAAAGAAACAAGCAAAAATAATGTTTATTAAAAATTATAGTCTTTAAAAAAAATTATGTAACCTCGATTTCTCATAATTTATGTGTAATTGTTTACAATATAATTTATATATTTATATTTATACTGGAAATTGGTGACCTTGCGGTCTAGGGGTAAGGAGTCAGACTTCTGTGCTGGCGGCCGGGGTTCAATCCTCGCTCCCGGCAAAGATTTATCTGATTACCAAACCCTTCCTTCACCTCTGACAAGACATCTTGTGAATGTGGGGAATGCCAGGCCTCCACCGTGGTTCGGATTCCACGTTAAACTGTAGGTCCTCCATTTCATCTCACAATCACCCTACCATTACACATTAGCGTAAGTGCGTATAACCCGAACGGGTAGTAAGACGCGGTGCTAATAATAATAATAATAATAATAATTAAAGAAGTAGGGTTATTAACAAAATAACCCACAACCTTCATAAGTTAGGGTATCAATTAAAAACATAACTGAAACTAAGTAGTAGGGTTTTAATTAATTAAACTAAATTAAGCTCTTGGGGTACTTGAGAAAAATGTATATGATCAAGGACGTAGCTGGAAAAAATGGTTGAAAATCACTGCCTTAGTTAATCTTTTATTTTCCTGATAAATATTTATATAGACAGATTCGGTTGAACCAGATTTACAACTAAAATTTACAAAATATAATATCGACATTGATCCAATTTGCGATTCAAAACATCACTAAACCAATTATTGGTATAAACCAGGCGTATAAATGATACAAGCTGTATTTTATTGATTAGTGTGAGTTTACCTCTGCGCAGTTAACTATGGCTCTTTGGGAACCAAACCCTCCTCGGTGGCGTAGTTGGCTAACACGCTTGTTGTGTTGAGCTCGATTGCCGAGGACGGGGAGATCGAGGTTCGAATCTCGGTTGGGTGCACTGGGGGG
>CABFVX010009557.1:0-10228 GCA_902151425.1 Timema shepardi
GGGGGGAAACCAACAGCCAATCAGAGAGCAGGAGGCGTGGTCACGCGACCAAATCTGGTCAATCAGCGACGGGGTCAAGTTGATTTAGGTGGCCATACTAGCTACTCACGTTAGTTGTCGTTGAGCCGTTGAACAAGAAATATCTGTGTCGTTTAGTGCAAGAGTGTATTATTTCTCCAGAAAACAGTATTGCGTACAAGGTAAGAGCATTTTTCATTCTTAGTTTTGTATCAAGAACGTACTAATTGATTTTATGTCAGTATTGTAAGGGAAACGAAAGACGTCCTGTTACCGTTTATTTTGATTTATGACGTTCTTGCACAGTAAGTGAGATACATCGATTGTAGGATACTATTTTAACTTATGACACTATTGTCAATACAAATTTCTGTCTCAGACAAAGTGGTTTTGAATCAATTTGCTTTATGACACTCTTCCAAAGAAAAGTAGGCCCCTTATTAGGAAAATGTGCAGTTTAATTTTGGAATGTGTCATTACTGTCAGTTAAACTATCTACTGTTTGTAATTCGTCACAGGTTTCGCATGCGTCTTCCTATCACTTCTTCAATTGGTAATTAACTTTTATCTTTTCCAGATTGATCATTATGACTTCTCGAGGGAAAATGTTGACAAAGTTAGAATTAGATTTTATTCAAGTATATGTTTCATGTGGAAATTTAGCCGACAGTGGAGGTGAGAAAATTTTACGGTACATAACACTAAATATGCAGTAAATGGTGCTCATTTGTTTTGATAACTAATCTTGAACGTTTATTTCTGTTTTCTAACATTTTTTTAATTCGAGGAAAAATAACAGTAGGCGATTCTCAAAAACTTTTGATTTGATTGTTTGACTTTTGTTTTGGTTTTAGCGATTAGGTATAGGCTATAAAATTTGACGTATATTAGAAAAGAAAACAATTCAAATGACTGTTTGCATCATAGAAAAGCATTAGTATCGAGTCTAAATACTATCGATATAAGAGGGAAAAGACAATAGATGAAAGCTAATGACGTCAGAAAAACCTTTCTCCTGAAAAGTTCACTTTTTTGCATAAAATACAATTTTTTTCTGAAACTATAAGAGCAACTGCAACCCAATTTTGTACAATTATTTTCAAAGTATTAATATTTATTACGTGGACGAAAGTGTCAGCAAAAAAAATTACAAGAAAAAGAGAAAAAATGTTTTAAGTTTGGGAAATTGGAAACTTTTTCAAAATAACGCCACATTTTAAAGGTAAAATTTCCGAAAACCCTCTTGTCTAAATCCTTATCATGGTCATAAAAAACACTATACCAAATTTCAATAAAATAAGCTCAGTGGTTATTGAGCAAAATTGCTTTAAACTTAGGTATTTTCATCCCTCTCCCGGCTTGTCCTCTTACTTGCAATTTTGTTGAATGCAATTGGCTTTTGAAGCCGCATAAAAAAAACTGATGTGAGCACTCGATTCATCGTGAGAATAATACATAAATTTAATCTGTAGCACTTCAAATTTTTAAAAAAATCGGACTTTTCCTCTAATGTGATTTAGTAAGAAAACAAAAACTCCACATGTAATGTGTTAAAGTCATTATTATATTTTATATTTGTTTCAATAAAATCGGGTTACCGAGTTAAAAGGAAACTCGATTTCAGTGATGCCTATATTCTTCAGCCAGCAGCAACAAAGCAGAAAACCGATCAGAGGGAAACATTTTTAGTGGCGAAGAATGACACAACTAATGTTATTGAATCTTAAAAAGCTGGTAAGTTTATTAGTAAGAAACTTAAAAAGATATTATCCAAATGTAAATGAACTAAAAAGGAGCAATATGAATAGATTTTGAGGACAACCAAAAGGAGTGTTGTGACTCTACTTGCTTGCTAAGTTTCAGACTTACCCAATTGCATGCCTATTATTTTATTTTCCTTGAATGAAGATTCATCTGAAGAAAGCTTGAACAAAGCCAGCAAGAACATTGATGCAAGCGTAACTACACAAGAAAATTCCAACCAATCGGATGTATATGCCACGGATAAAACTGATACGAAGAACTAAGCGGCTGATGGAAAACTCCTGAAGCTGGAGGTGAGAAATCGTAACATTTTTGTTGGAAATACTTGTTAAAATAAAAAAATCTCGAAAACAAAATAGAAAAATAAATCAACAAAGTACAAAGAAAACAATTTTAAAAAATTCTTGTAAATAGAGAAAAATAAACATTAATTTTTTTTTCTTTCTGCTGCAGTAATCCAACGTTCTGGATCCAGGTCTGACGAATCAATCTCCTTCTCTTCTTCATCGGAGGTAAAGCAGTTCCAGTGATTCACGTGATGGAAGCGAATCTGAAGTTGTCGATGATACTGACGCATACAAAAACTGGAACCATTCATATCTGAAGAAAGCTGTGAAGATGAATTCCAGAAGACAATGATCGTGTTTTTATGGCCCAAACACGTTCAAGTAGTGATGCTCGTAAAGTTAGTAAGGTAACTGCAACTGTCATCATTCCTGATGTCACGCATTAAGCCAGCACTGTTAGCCAAACTCTTTACCTACCTGTAACTAGTACACCTGCCTCAAACAACAATGCTGGTTCAAATACTCCTGACCTAAAATCTGTTGCTAGTACCCCTGTCTCAACCAGTAATGCCGAAACCTTTGTTGCTACTACTGTTGATATTTTGAGTCCAGTTAAAAAAGGTAAACGAAAAAGAAATGAATCCAGCTGGAAGAGGAACATGTTAAAGGCAGCTATAAATAGTGGGAAAATGTACGAAAGTCATTCAACGATATCTGAAAAACGTGTTGTAAAAGAATCAAGAAAAATTAAACCTCCTTGTAAAGATAAATGCCAATTAAAGTGCTCTGAAAAAATAACTCAATATTATAGTAAGAGTGTTTTTGAGGCGTATTGGGGGATATTTCCAAATAGAGGAAGTTTATTCATAACTGCACAACAGAAATCAAACCTAAATATCGTTACGTACAGGAAGGTGGACAGAGGCCACGAAGGAATCACAATGCTGCGTTCTTTTTTAATCTTGGTGACAGACGCATTTGTGTTTGTAAGTTGTTTTTCAGAAATACCTTAGATATCAACAACTGCCCTATTCGCACTGTCTTTGGGAAGAAAGATAAACTGGCAGGTGCCTTGATGGCCAAAGACAAAATAGGAAAGCATGGTAATCATCCCAAGATGAGCGAGGCTGTTAGGAATAGAGTTACAGACAATATCAATAAAATTCCTAAAATTGAGAGTCATTATACGCGTAAAACACCACAAAGCACTACATTGAAGGAGGCAGAACCATAACTGACATTTACAACTATTATGTGAGTGACTGCAAAAGAGATAATGTTACCTTCAGTAACTTCAATTACTTCTATAACATTTTATATAATTACTTTAATTTAAGTTTTTTCCAGCCCAAAAAAGATCAGTGCGAAACAGGTGTTGGTTATAAGAATGCGTCAGAGACAGAAAAAGTGAACTTGAAGGCAAGTTGTGATCAGCATTTGGTTGAAAAAGAGCTATCAAGAAAAGAGAAAGAGAATTACAAA
Organism: Timema shepardi; assembly: GCA_902151425.1. Taxonomy (NCBI): domain Eukaryota; kingdom Metazoa; phylum Arthropoda; class Insecta; order Phasmatodea; family Timematidae; genus Timema; species Timema shepardi. The sequence goes on from CABFVX010009557.1 coordinate 3,552, forward strand.
CAGATACTAGTGGATAAAGCCTTATTAGCAGTTTACGATTTACAAGCTGTCACGCAATTTCCAAAAGGCGACTGTTCAGCTTTGTATTATTTGTATAAATTGAATGTCCTAAGCTTTACAATTACCAATCTTCTTTAAAAAAACACCGAATGTTATATTTAGGATGAATCAAACGGCCACCGTGGAGAAAATGAAATAGTTTCGTGTGTTTTAAAATATATCGAGAAAAACTTTGGAACATACAAGTACGTAACTTCCTATTCCTATAATTGTAGCGGATAGCAAAATAATAAGTTCATGTTAGCCGCATACATCTTTGCTCTCCGTAAATACGGCCTTAACCCCATCACTCACAAATTTCTAATCAATGGCTATACCCAAAACTAAGGGGATTGCGTTCAATCTTTGATTGAGAGAAAAATTAAAAGAGTTGTTAAAAGTGGCCAAATTTATACGCCAGAATGTCTCATTTCTTTGATTAGAACAGCAAAAAGAACGGGTGAACCATTTTCTGTAAATGAACTTTTCTATGAAGACTTCTTCGATTTGAAACTTTTAGCCTCTGATATTGGTCCTCTGTGTATCGTAAGAAATACACAAAATCAATCTGTTAAATTTAAAGAGATCAAAGTGATGCGAGCTCAAAGAGATTCTCTAAATTAGTTTTTTTATAAGCTTTCTTATGGGGATTCAGAATTTATGGAGGCCATAATTATAAGAAAAGCCTATTAATGTAATGTCCCGCTAAAACCTGCCTTCGACAAAAAGCTTAAGATTTCTGACGCTAAAAAATGACCTGATGTAACTTATTTAAAGGAATTTAATACCAAAAGTTTACAAAACGTTCAATGAAAGTCTTTAGTTGTTTTACAGTATTATTTAGTTGTTTATATTTTTTACGTTTGTAATTATTTTCTTATTTTGTATACATTTTTCTATTTTTTTACTTTTATATTATTATATTTTGTATTAGTATTATTGTATTATTCAAGTACGAGAATTGTAGTTTTTCCGGAAAACGTTTTGGAATTTGTCTAAGAAAATAAAATTATATTGCCTGTATATGTGTTTTTTCTTAATAACGAAATTCCTGTGCCTTTCCCAAACTAATTCTTTTGATTTAAGCTGTAAGATGTAATAAAAGTAATAATCTTAATAAGGTGTAATTGCCTGCTTGGAATGAAATTATACTTGCAAGGATGTCATAGGTCAAGATACTTCAATGTCAGACTTCCAAATTATATAATTTTAGTGATAATAACGACATATTTTGACATGCTCCAAGCACCATCAATGAAACTTTGAACAAGATAGTCATAAATCAAAAGGAACTTTTTAAACTTATTCTTATTCAAACAGAGAAAAAACATCAAGTCTTATCTAAAAAGATCTGCTGAATAGTAAAACGTTCAATATAAGGCTTTATATTTATTTTTAGTACATTTTATTCTACTTTTAAACTTTAAAATCTCTCTCCTGAAAAATCACGTTTTTTTAAGATATGACGTTGTTGAAAAGAGTGAGCGCTATGTTCGATGTCTAACAAGCTAATGCCTTCTTAGTTTTTGCTTGAACAATTATTAATCCCTGTCTGTTTACCTTCAGTGATACGTCCCTTACAAGAGATGCAATAGGGGTGTATCAAGTAGGGATATTAACAATTCCAGCAGAATCTTGGAAGGCTCTAGCTCGTGAGCCATCGAACATAGGACCTATTTTAATTTAACGCTTTGTGCTGTTTATAGGTGTACCATTCACACCCCAGTTACTTCCAACATAAATTGGAACAACCTGTACGTGTGTGTGTGTGTGTGTATGTATATATTCAACTTTAATTCCTAAGACGATTTCACTATAAAATATCATAGATATAATTTTATAACATATAAATATTAACAGCACACTTGAAATGAAGTTATATTTATGTTGTCTTTCCAAAAAAATATGTTTCTAATAAATCTAAAATATGTATAGCTTTTTGTAATTATCTATATTAAAAAATAAAGGTCACTAGTTTAATGTTGATTTTTGAGCTAATAAAATTAAGCCCTTCATAATGATAGTAGTTTTGGGGTTACAAGCTACACTATTTTACTGAGGTAGCACTTCATCTATATCTTTAGACAACACGCTTTTATTGACTGCAGCACTTTTCTTGAGTAGTTCGTCCCTCGTATCGTCCATGCAGTTGACCAGTTTTTTGACGGGCTCCTTGCATTTAAGAGTATTTTTTTTGTAACTCTTGTAGCACTTGATTGTCTCTCCTATTTCTGGTGTGCAATGTAACTGCCTTTCAGGCAACCGATCGAACTGCTTCTCCACGCTCGACAAAACCTATCAAACAAATACAATTAATTATACACCAACAGCTTCTACACGCTTTATATAATCTTTCAACAACATTATACTGAATGTTCATTTGAAAACTTCCCAATAAAATATCTCGAAAACAACGTATTGAAGGTTTTTTTAAACTTAAGTTGTTTCGTTCTGAGAGGGAAGTAAGGTGGTGAGGCTAGTATGACCTTAGGAGGCGTTTATAAGGTTATTTTGATGTTTTTAAATAAAACATTTTTTTTAAAAAAAATTATATATTCTTATAGATAAAGCTGTGTCATTTTAAAAATGGTAATTTTAAGCTATATAAAGTATAAGCTATAACGAGTTTTGAGCTCCACAAGTTTCTGAGTCGTCGACACCAGGCGCGAGATTAGAATTTGGCCTATTCAAACATAGCTCGGGAAGGTAAAAGTTTTTGTATGCTCTGTGCTCACACACGTGTGTTTGTTCACATTTATGTGTATTTGTAAAATAATTATTGAGAAAAACTAGTTTTTAATTTTAAGTTTAAAAGAGGTTTTCGAAATTCTCTCCATTTTGAGTTAAACAATGATATAAAATATTTTCGAATTTACTTTTGACGTTTCGTAGGGTTGATTTTGTAATACTTTTACACACCATTGATATTCTATTTCTTACTTCTTAGATATTTACTGGTTTATTCCCATAAATAGTGGACTTTAAATGTCCCCATTAAAATATCTAGGGGCGTTAAATCAGGTGACCTTTCTGGCCACTCAGTTGGTCTTCTTCTGCCAATCCATTGTCCATTAAATCTGTTGTATATCCATAGCCATTGACGAACGAGTAATTTATGATGGGGGAAGGGGATGGCGGTGGCTTGCTCCCTCTTGCTGAAAATGTAAAAGGCATGCATGCACTATGAGAGGATGAATATATTCTTCAATCATTTTCAAGTAGTTTACCCCTGTCGAGTTTCCGTCAATAAAATATATCAGACTAATAATCGTGTCACCTAATATACCTGCCCACACTTTTTTTAGCATTGTGCGTGTCAGTCAGTAAAATACGATAAATTTGATCACTCCAATAAAAGCATTTGTGTTTATTTACAACACGCTTAAGAAAAAAGTGCACTCATCAGAAAAGCAGATACATTCTAATAACAATGGATGTGCATTCAATAATTTGATAATTTCTTCGCAAAGCTGTACTCACCTATCAAGATCATCTTCACTTAATGTTCGATGTATCTGCACTTTATACAGCTGCAACTTATTTAATTCTAATATCTTATGAACTGAACCAATTGATACACCAGTAGTTTTAGACACTTCTCGCACTGAACCTTTGGGATTTACCATATAAGTGCCCAAAATTAACACTTTAGTTAAGTTATTCATTATTGTATATACAATTTTTTTTGTTTGTGAAATATCCAGTTTCTTTAAATTTTGAAACAAGATCCAAAACATAGCTAAGTAAAACGTTTTTATCTTGGTGTTGAATGTTTTTACCGTTCTTCAAGAAAATTGAGCCTCAGATAGCTCCGTACAGAAAAAATAATTATGTTCTCTATTCCAGATTGTAAACAATTTTCCAATAGTAGATATTAATAGTAGAAAGCAACCGAGACAACTATTGTATTTATAACTGGCATTTATAGTAACAACAATGTTTGCTTTAAGATCTTAGACACAAACACTTGTATCTACCAAAGCTATGTTTGAATAGGCTAAATTCTAATGCCGCACCCGGTGCTGGTGACTCAGAAACTTGCGGGAATAATTTATCGTGATAGCTTATATTTTAAAAAACAACTCAAAACAACAATTTTTAAAATGGCACAATGCTGTCTACAAGAATATGTAATAAAAATAGGGAGTCTAATTAAAAAAATCAAATTGACCTAACGTCACAGTAACGCCACCCGAATTCATACCAGCCTTACCACCTTAATTCCCCCTTAAAGAGAAATATCTTTTGTTTAAAAATTTTTTTTCTCTGATTCGTTGTTTTAGAGATATTTTGGTTGAAAGTTTTCAAATGAACACCCTGTATGTTAAATATCAAATGCGTCTCCTCACTCTGCTACACTTTAAAACATTATTAACTAAAGATCCATTGCTTCTCCAAGCTTGACAAAACCCTCTAAGCCACTATTAATTAAATATAATCTAATTTTCCACTCTTTATTAAACCTTACATTAATATTATTAGTTAAATATAGCTATCTTCATAGTAGAATGGTTAGAGCCCCAGGTTGTTGACCTAGAGGTCGTGAGTTCGATTCTCTGCTGAAAGCGGAGGATTCTTCTCGAAAGGGAATAATTCCCATGGTCACCAAGGTTTTGTTGTGTAGGCTGGTTAGTCTAAAAGCATATAAGCCGAACATTTAGTACGACGTGGTACTATATATATGTATATATATTTGATTAGACTAAGTTAGGTTAAGATATCCATTTGCTTCATTCCGTCATACTATCACCATCATCTCACCTCATCGGGACATGGAAAGAGCCTCCAAGGAAAGAATGTCCGAATAGTACATTCGGGTGTCCTCTGAGCAACGGTACATTAGTACTGGATAAAATTTACGCAAAGCTGGGCTATAAATTGATGTAGCTCAGGCACACCATTATTATTAATTAAATATACCATAAACTGTTTCTACATACTTCATTAAACTTTAAAATAATATTATTAATCAAATATAAACTTCAACTCAATGATTTACATAATGGCTATACTAAAATACTGATGTGATCCAAATTTTCTGATCATATCAGTATCAGTCCATCAGTCTTGCATCTGGTGGGAGAGACTGACGGTAGTACTGACAGTGTGCGCACGCTCGTCAGTATTTCCTTCAGTCTCAGAAGCAATCATGGACTACACACACCTTTTTCTTATTATCGAAGTTGTTGCACGTTGCATGCAGAGGCTGAGAGTGATGAAAATAATGACATGAAGACTGGCCGTGTACTGTCTCGCTGTAAATACTGATGCATACTATCAGTCTGACTGATCGTGCTGTGGCCCTATTACATTTAAACTACAAGACCATCGTCACGGATATGTATGTTGTAAAGAAAGGGATCATTTTCCCCTGCCATTTAATACGAAAAGCTTGTTTAGAACGGGATATTTAAGAGTTCATCTCTCCTCACAGATAGAACGTAGCACACACACACACACACACACACACATATATATATATATATAGGGTGGGCAGAAAGTAATGACACGTTTAATCACTATATCTTCACTATTATAACTACTAAATGCTTCAAATTAAACTTAAAATAACAACAAATTATTAACAGTTTGCTACATTGTCTTGAATTACTAACATTTTTAAAAACAATGCTCTTATGATGGCCACCATTATTTGCAATACTTTGTTATTTGCTTCTAAAATATTGACATAAATGAGTAATCTCGTTTGTTTAATTGCTCTTGGGTCAGTCGTGTAAACATTAACGTTCCCCACAAGAAAAAATCCATGCCGGATGCCTGGGGCTGTGACGGAGTTGAGCAGCCGGCCGGTGGGTAATCGGTGGGAATGGGCGGATGTTCGCCACCTTTCTGGAACTACATGTTGCGGGTATACATTCCCATACGTTGGAGCTAAGGGGGCAGGAAGGTTGAACATCAATGGAAGTTCTTCACACAGTTTCCTGGGCACTTATATTTATGATTTGGGAACATCGCCTGGCTACCACGTTCACCAGACTCAGAACTTTTTCTTGTGGGGCATGTTAGAGACTCGCTCAAGAACACTCCAGTAATTTAAATAAATGTTGTGGAAGCTGAAGCAATTCAACAAGATATATTGTGCAAAGTCATGTCAAGTTTCGAGGAGCGCAGAAAAAAGTGTGTGGAATATAATGGTGACCATTTTAAGGACATGGTTTTTTTATTAATGATTCAAGGGTATGTAGAAGATTGTCAATCTTTTGTTGTTATTAGAGTTTAATTTGTAAGAATATAGTAGTTAAAAAAAGTAAAGATAGAGTGTAATTAATTGTGCCAACACTTTCTGCCTCACCCGTATAGGTTATGTATGAGTCTAGGACACCATGCTTCTGTTATATCGGTGATGGAAGATCAACGTTGGGATCTTGGTCCAGTTCACTAATGGTGATTTTCTACATTTGATTACTTACTTTAGTTTTACCTTCCACTTTCAGCAATATTTCGAAGGTCCGGAAGTTGGCAGCACCACAAACGGCACAAATTATAAGACCTATGTCAATATGTAGTGATATCCTGGTCTAATAATCACATGCTCCGTGGCTTAGTCTGTGAATACATCAGTATTTTCATATTTCCATCCATCAGTCCGACAGTACTGTCCCTACACGATCAGTCAT